>CM055116.1:1249437729-1249510229 GCA_029206835.1 Rana muscosa
CACACTGAGGCGCTGCGCTGGCAGGGCATCAAAAAAAGTCCTGCAAGCAGATTTTTTGCAGCGCTTTAGGAGCGTTGAATACACCGCGCCTAAAGCGGCCCTTCACATTGAGGCGCTTTTTTAAACGCCAAAGCGCCTGAAAAACGCCCAGTGTGAAACGGGTCTTAGCGGAGCTTTATCAGCGTTTTTTCGGGCGCTGGCAGTGTGAAAGGGCTCTGAAAGCACTCAGGCTTTCACATTGGGATTGCAGATGAGGCTTCTTTCAGTCGCTTTTTTTTAACGCCAAAGCGCCTGAAAAACGCCCCAGTGTAAAAGGGGTCTAACTGTGGCGCTCCTTTATCCAAGATAAACACACCCACAAGTAGTGATGCGTTAAACACTCCCAGGCTTGGTTTCGGGGTACGTTAGGTAAAGTTTACCAAAGTTTGGGTGCCGAAACCAAACCCCACTGAAATCAATGGGAGGCGAATCTTGGAAAATCAGTACTGGCCATTTTCTAGGCTAATAGACAAGGGATTGCCAAGCAAATGGCTAGGTACATGTTCCAATGCAAATCTTTTATTTTTTTCCCTTTTGGCTGGGAGCAGCAATCTTATGACTAGCTAAAGTGACAAATTAAAATTCACGATTCCTTTTAAATAAAACCTGCTTGGAGGAATGCCCTCAAACCGCATGTGAATTGGCACATCTGTACAATGTATTACAGCAAAAGGTGACATTTACAAAGAAAATTTTAAGTGTATGCAAAACACATTTCTTTTTATTTACTCCCTTTAAAAGGAGGAGCTCCAGGCTCCTTCAGAAAAAATTAGAAGTCAGCAGCTACAAATACTGTAGCTGCTGACTTTTAACCACTTCAGCCCCTGACCATTTGGCTGGCCAAAGACCAGAGCACTTTTTGTGATTCTATACTGCGTTGCTTTAACTGACAATTGGCACGGTCATGCGACGTGGTTCCCAAACAAAAATTGACGTCCTTTTTTTCCCCACAAATAGAGCTTTCTTTTGGTGGTATTTGATCATCTCTGCGTTTTTTTTTTTTGCGCTATAAACAAAAATAGATTGACAATTTTGAAAAAAAATAATATATTTTTAACTTTTTGCTATAATAAATATCCCCAAAAAAATATATGAAAAAACTGTTTAGGCCGATACGTATTCTACATATTTTTAGTAAAATTTTTTTTAAAAAAACACTTAATAAGCGTTTATTGATTGGTTTGCGCAAAAGTTATAGCGTCTACAAAATAGGGGATAGAGTTATGGCATTTTTAGTTTTTTTTTTTTTTTTGTTACTAGTAATGCCGGCGATGAGCGATTTTTATCGTGACGTCGACATTATGGCGGACACATCGGACATTTTGGGACCATTGTCATTGATACAGCGATCAGTGCTATAAAAATGCACCGATTACTGTAAAAAATGACACTGGCAGTGAAGGGGTTGTGGGGATGGGCTACGCGACAAGACACTGATCACCGCTCCTGATTACAGGGAGCTGTGATCAGTGTCCCTGTCACTAGGAAGACTGGGGAAATGCTTATTTACATTCGTTCTTCCTCTCTGTGAGACGATAGCGGGTATCCCCACGGACATCGAGTCCGCGGTGACCCGCGGTCGGACTCATGGAGCTCGCAGCCACAATGCCACATCTTAAAAGGGGACGTACAGTTACGTCCATCTGCCCAGCCGTGCCATTGTATCGACGTATATTGTTGTGCGTTGGTCGGAAAGTGGTTAATATAAGGACACTTGCCTGTCAGGGGATCACGTCATGTCAGCACCCCAAGCAAATCTTCAATCGGCTTCTAGTGCAGGTGCTGGCATCTGTAGTAAGGGAAACAGGAAGTGAAGCCTTGCGGCTTCACGGTCTGTTTCATAATGAATGTGCGAGCCACGTTGCGCTTTCTGAATGGTCCCGCCGTCTCCTGGGACCTGTGTGTGTCCCAGAAGTGAACGGGGGGGCTGGAAATGTCGTAGATCATGCCCAGAAGTGGGAGCGGGTACCTGTCGAAACCATGGTATCCACTCCCCCCTCCCCCCAAAAAAAGTGCCAAATGTGGCACCCCCTTGTGTGGAACTCCACTTTAAGAGGCTTTTTCTGGCACTTTTGTTTACAAGTTGAAATCAGTATTTTTTGCTAGAAAGTGACCTATATAATTTTTGTCACATGGTATTTGCGCAGCAGTTTTGCAAACGCAATTGTATTTGGAAAAAATACACCTTCATAAATTAAAAAATAAAACAAAAAAAACACAATAAATACTCCATATTTTGTATAAGAAAGATGTTACGCCGAGTAAATAGATACCAAACATGTAATGCTTTAAAATCGCGCACGCTCGCTTTATTTTTTTACAGGTTACCAGTTTGGCATTACAGAGGTCATCTAGCGCTAGAATTATTGCTCTCGCGCCAACGTTCACGGCGAAACCTCACGTGTGGTGTGAACACATCGTTTACATATGTGTGCGCGACTTGCGTATGCTTCTGCGCACGAGCACAGAGGGGTGGGGGTGCTTTAAAAAAAATTCTTACTTATTTTTTATTTTTACACTGTCCCTTAAAAAAAAATTTAATCACTTTTATTCCTATTTAAAAGGAACGCAAACATCCCTTGTAATAGAAATAAGGATGACAAGTCCTCTGTATGG
This sequence comes from Rana muscosa, assembly GCA_029206835.1. NCBI lineage: Eukaryota > Metazoa > Chordata > Amphibia > Anura > Ranidae > Rana > Rana muscosa. The sequence continues at coordinate 1,249,440,385 of CM055116.1, forward strand.
AGAGATCTGGGGTCAAAAAGACAAAAAGAAAAATAAATAAATGAGATCTTTTGCTTAAACATGACATCTCTCCGGTACTTCAAGGCCATAGAGGCGATCAAAAGACAATTGGGTCTATTATCTCCTCTGAGCTGCCGGCCGCACTGTCAGATCGGTTCTCGGGCACGTCGGTAAACCCGAGAAAATCCAGCGAGTGGCAAGAGACGTCCCCTCCTGCCGCTCTGAAAGCAGTCCAGCGACTCATGAGCCGCTTGGAAGGCTTTCATGAGTAAGCCAGCCACCAGCGAAAAAAAATAAAAAAAATAATACCGGGGTTATGGCGAATAGCTTCAGCCATAACCCCCAGTAAACCACTTTAAAAATATATATTTCTTGAAGTGGTTAAATATACCATGAATAGTGCTTTATTATACCTGATCAACAAGAGCAAAAAAATATATAAAAATATATAAAAATAAATAAATAATTGTTGTTCATTCAGCCAGAAAGCCATCTCTGTAGACTACAAAACACCTACCCCTATTAGGGAGAAGAGAGGGAGATGTTGTGTAGTTCCAACAGTGTTATTTAGTCCTAACATACCCCCTTTCCTAGGGTGAAAATGCTCCTTAGTACAGTTGAAACGGAGCGGATGATTATACAAACATATAGCATACATTACAGTGATTTAGGACAGCTGTGTGAATGCTTGAAACATTGGCACAGTAATTTCTTTTTATATAAACCATTTAGTGTTTTCCCTAAATACACTACTGAATTATAGAATGTTAAAAATGTTCATAAAATGGAAGTCCCTGATGATGGGATTTACCAGGCTCTGAGGAGTGTAGCTGTTAACTGCGCTGGTGCTGCTAGTCGTGGATGTTATCTGAGAGCTATGCTGAGAGTTTGTGAATACCAGGGCCTGACCAAAGTTCTGCTGCGATGTCGCCTCAAATCCAGCCGATTCTGTTTCAGTGCTGTTTGTCTGTGGCTTCTGGAGGAGGGCTACCAAGTCAATGCTGCGGAAATGGAAACAACTGTTAAAGACCAACGCTTATACGAGAGACATAAGAAAACACTGTATAAAAAAAAAAAAAAAAAAAATTAACAAAACTCAGACACCAACCAAAAAGTAGAACAATCCCGTGTCAAGCTTTACTGTTAAAAAAAAAAAACTTTTGCTTTTGCTCCCAGCATCATTTATACTCAGCAGTACTACAGCCTGCCTATAGAAAATGTCATTCTTCAGGAGCTGTGAAAAAGGCAAACATTACCATATACGCTGCCTATGATTCCCATAGTACGGTTTAACTCAGGGGTCTCAAACTGGCGGGTCTCCAGCTGTTGCAAAACTACAAGTCCCATCATGCCTCAGCCTGTTGGAGTCATGCTTTTAACTGTCAGCCTTGCAATGCCTCATGAGACTTGTAGTTTCGCAACAGCTAGAGGGCCGCCAGTTTGAGACCCCTGGTTTAACTGCTTGCTGACCCACCTAACGTACGAGTACGGCGGCAGAGCGGCTCTCCTGTGCCTGATCACGTACCTAGTACGTGATCCGCCCATTGTTGGTAGGGGGCACGCACGTGCTTTGAGTATACACAGCACAAGCCGATCGGCGTGTGCCAGCAAAAGGATGTCCACCAGTACCATATGATTGGTGAAGAGGGACACAGAACAGATGTCTGTCTATGTAAACAAGGCAGAGTTCTGTTTTTGTCATCCCTTAGGCCGGTTTCACACTGGGGCGGTATAGCGCCGCTATTTTTAGCGGCGCTATACCGTCGGGATTGCCGAGGTATTCGGTCGCTAGCGGTGCGGTTTTAACCCCCGCTAGCGGCCGAAAAAGGGTTAATACCACCCGCAAACCGCGGCTACAGCCGCGGTTTGCGGGCGGTATTACCGCGGTATCCCATTCATTTCAATGGGAAGGAGTGGTGTAGGAGCGGTAAACACACCGCTCCAAAGATGCAGCTAGCAGGACTTTTTTTTAAGTCCTGTTAGCGCACCGTTCCAGTGTGAAAGCCCTCGGGGCTTTCACATTGGAGACACAGGAGCCGCTGTTTAGGCTCGGTTTGCAGGAGCTATTTTTAGCAAAATAGCGCCTGCAAACCGCCCCAGTGTGAAAGGGGCCTTAAAAGTGGAAGTAAACCCTCCTATCATTTTCAGGCAAGGAAGCTGCCGTCTTGGCTTCTGTTTAATCTTCAACTGCCATGATGCTGCACATGTGATCAGTTATGACACCAGCCATTGGATGGTTTGACAGTTCGGTTGAGAGCACAACCAATGTGACAGTTGGCATTCCCGGTATGCCGGGAATGTAACTGCTTTTTGAAACTGTTAAATCGGGTTTACTTCTGCTTTAATAAAAACACATAGTAAACACAAAACACTGGCTAGGCACACAAGTAACCCTTTGATAGCCCCTAGATGTTTAACCCCTTCCCATATTTTTTTATAAAAGTTCCAGTATACCATAGTTTGTAGACGCTATAAAAACTTTTACGTAAACTAATCAATATACGCTCATTGGCATTTTTTTTTCCAAAAATATGTAGCAGAATATATACAAGGTTTATGAAATATTTCCCTTGAGATCCTCAATTTAAAAAAATGCATATGGCCAATGTGATGAGAGTCATTTGAATATGCACTAAGGGAAAGAAGAATTACATTTGAACCAAAAAAAATAAAAAACACTCGAACCTCAAAACACTAAGACTCCTTTCACACTGAGGCGCTTTTCAGGTGATGTTGCGCTAAAAATAGTGCCTGAAAACCGCCTGGAAAATGCTTCCCATTCATTTCAACGAAAGCCTTCACACTATGGCGTTGCGCTGGCGGGGCAAAAAGTCCCGCAAGCAGCATCTTTGGGGCATTTTTGGAGCGCTTAAAAATGCCTCTGTCCTTTGAAATGAATGGGAAGCGTTCTTAAATCGCCGAAAAACACTCCCGATGTTTTATGGACAGTTTTTGCGCCCCTCAGTGTGAAAGGGGTCTTATAAATAGAATGAAAGTTAAAATAAAGGTGCCGCCCTTATTTTAGACATTAAGCCTAAAGCAAGGGCCCGAATGAAAGCCAAAAAGTTCCGTAAATGTTTTAAAGCAGTTTAAATAAGTGTCCTCTTCTTACCTCTGTCCTGGGGTGATGTGATTCTCTGTAGGGACAGAGGATGCAGTAAAGACCTTTGTTTCAGAAAGCTGCAGGAAAATACACACAGAATAACAGAATTAATTCAAATTGGGGGGGGGGGGGGTGAGGGAAAACAGTGCCATAAAGCAACATTTATGCAACAATGGAGCAGTATACGACTATTTGGGGGGGGGGGAAAGAGGAAGATAAAAAAACAGCACATTTATAAGCCACAGCAATGTACTTTAAAAAATGTGCATTGAGCCCTGCTTGCAGCAGGAACTAGGGGGAGAGCCAAGTCACAGTCATGTGACTGGCCTTTCCTCCAATCAGCTCTCAGGCAGCAATACTTCTCTATGAAACTTGGCAATCTCTGCACAGCAGCCTGCAATTTATGAATGGAAAACACAGACTGCGGTGTGGAGTAACACTGCTAAGTCCAGCGGAATAAGGGTAAAGGTCTGCGCTATAAATGGCCCCGTTAGCCTGGTTTGTACTTGCATGAAGAAAGCACAAGCTTGCTTTAACTGTTGCCCTCCTAGCAGCACATACATTCCTTTTTGCACCTCCATAGAGCTCTGGGTGTGGGAAGCATGGCACGCCCCCTTTCACCAAAGTGACAACTATGGTGCTTGGTGACAAACTGCTCAGGCACCCAGCACTGTCAGCCAGGGGTGGGGATAAAAGTATTGGCCCTATGTAAACTCCATGTTGGGGGATGGCAACACTGACTTTTTTTTTTCAAACTGAATTCCAAGACTTCAGCTTTGTAAAAAGTGAAGGAACACCAAGTTCAACAAGGTGCATGACATCTCCCTGACTTATCTCTACTTATATATGACGGGTCTATAGTACTGCTGGCCATTGCTGTATTTCTGGGAGCCCAATGCAGATCATTTTGCCCTCTGCAGTTGCTATGCCTGCCCCTCCTCTCCTCCCGCCCAATCACAAAATACACATTCACAAAATACAAAGGCTTCTGTGAATGGGCAGCAAAGGGGAGGGGTGGGAATATCAGCTCGGTGTACTGTACTCCTCTCAGATCCCCGGGTGTGTCTCCAGCAGAGCAATAAACCTGTCAGATGTAAATAGAAAGAAGTCCAGAAGAGGTAATGCACCTCATTGGTTTTAACTCATAGTTTGCCTTCACTTTTTTTGCAAAGTGGCTGGATTAATTCCTGGAATTCAGCTTTAAAAGGGCAGATTTAGCCTTGACTTGGGCACTGCGGCCTCCCACATAGATTTGCACACGTATGCAACAAACCCCCTCCGTTTTATTGTGAATTGTTAGACAGGGTCAATCTGGTTTGTTTGCAGGCTAGCTCGTAAGTGTTGGGAAATATTTGTTTGCTTGTGTGGTCTGGATTAGCCAAAGGCCCCTTTCACACTAGCTGACTATACAGGTTCAGTTCTTCAGGCAGACACAATCTGACACTATGAAGCGGAGGGTGTCAACAGATAGGTGTCGAAGGACGGGGATCTGTTCCCCATTTATCTGGCAGAACAGACAGGCGGTCCGGTGCAAACTGAGCAGGTGGACTCTAAACAGAGCCCGTCCCGTGTGGAAGGGGTCTTATACAGGGTCTAATTAACTTACTAGCCAACCAAGGATAAGACAGACATCTCCAGAATCTGTACCTTTAGAACCAATTCAGCAATAGTAGATCTTTTTTACCCCACTGGTTCACTGAAACAGTAAGTCAAAGGGGTAAAAGTGAAGAAACCTGCACATAGTTCCCTTTAAAAATTACTATTATAAGAAAACCAAATTGTGAATGTTCAAATCCTGTGCGTGTTAAATTTAGAATGCCCATAAAAAAGCTTCTGGGGAATAAAAATAAAGTGGAGACGACTCCAGCCAGTAAATAGGGGAAAGTGTCCTGACAGAGCAATTTTAGGAAGAAGGAAGTCTTGGTTCAGTACACTGCCAGGAAATGTTCCTAGAGCTGCTCATTTAAGTCTCCTAGCCATGTAAATCTCCTTATGTGGACCCGTCTCTACAGCAGATGTAATGCTGTTAAAGAACGAATGCATGGAAGAGACATGCCAGAGGAGATGGTCAGAGACTGCAGACACGCCAGAGGAGATGGTCAGAGAATGCAGACACGCCAGAGGAGATGGTCAGAGACTGCAGACACGCCAGAGGAGATGGTCAGAGACTGCAGACACGCCAGAGGAGATGGTCAGAGACTGCAGACACGCCAGAGGAGATGGTCAGAGACTGCAGACACGCCAGAGGAGATGGTCAGAGACTGCAGACATGATACAGGAGATGGCAGACATGATCAGCAGCTGTAGAAATGCAAGGGTTGTAGATTGGCGATATACAGAGCAGTCAAGACTGAGGATAGCTTACTTTCCAGTATAGCTGCTAGAGGTCACTGCTTTTCAAGTACATGTACACATTTAAATGAAAAGTTGTCCCCACCCCCTTCCTCTCTAGCAGATAAACACTTACCTCCCCAGATGTCTGTAGCTTCCTGTGCCCCCTATATCCTGGCCAATAAAAACCTAGTGCCAGCCTGAATGGCATGTACCAATAAGCAGGAGAGAAGTGTCCCATTCCAATCTGTGGGCTGTTAGTACACAGGAAACCCAGCCCTAGATTTTCACTGGCTCGGCTACAGACACTGTGGAAAGGTTGGGGGTCAATGAAAAAGGTGCCTCATCTTTGATGACAGTAGGTGGAATAGTGCCACAAGGGCCGGACAATGTAAACAAAGAGCCGCAGTTTGGAGACCTCTGCACTACAGGAATAAAGTAAAATGAATAACATTGGAACTAAAACTAGACGGGGATAGGGAGGTTTGGGGGTAACTTTGGGTAATGCTTGGACATGCACTTAAAAAATTAACTAGAACCAGCCTGCAGAGATATTTAAGAGCCAAAGTATTCGTCAAATAAAGACACCAGACTTGCAATCTTTGTTTCTCGGTTTAGTTTATTCCAACTCTCCCATTATCATCCCACCAGGACACCACTGTTAATGGGATCTTACGCTTCAATAACCTAAAGTAGTATTGTTTCTTTACTATACTGCAGAGAATACAGACCAGAGAAGTGAGTACTCTAGAATTTTACTTTCTTTTTCATACATCACGGGACACAGAGCGACTTAGTCATTACTAATGGGTTATATAGATTACCTTCAGGTGCTGGCACTGGCCAATTCCAAACCGGAAGTACCCTCCCCTATATAAGCCCCTCCCACCCGGGAGCACCTCAGTTTTTTGCCAGTGTCTAAGGTGTTGGCCAAAGAGTAACATGTGTTTTCACTGGGCTTGCGTACAGGTTCTTTTGGGCCTTAGTAAGCTGTTACGGATCCCACCAAAAAAGCTTCATAGCTAAACGGTCGGTACCCGGGCCTTGCAGCAGAAGAGCAGGGTTTTGCCTGTAATGCCTCTCTTAGGAGGGCTGGACCCTGGGATCCAGAGCTCTGGTCATACCCACGACCAAGATGTTGTCTGTGCAGGGTGCTATACAGGTCCAGGGGAGTGGAATCCTTGGGAACCCGGTCCCTGAAGGTTTAATTACAATGCCTGCCGTGATAGGTGAAGTTTGGGCTTCTGTGGACCAAACAAAGTCCTGCGGCGGGGATCAGGTAAGTGGGGGCCCCCAGGAACTTGGTTCTATTGGGGGACCCCCAAGCCTAATTTGTCTTTCTGTCTGTTACCTAACGGTATTCCCGCTAATATCTGTGTATGCCTGTAACTACTGAAAATGTAAAATTTTAATAGTAGTCAAGAAAAAAAAAAAAAAGAGGACCGCGGTACCTGTGTTAAACCACTAGAGGCTGCTGTGGTCCATTTTTCTTGTCATGTGGATCTTTGGTTTTCTCAAGTCAAAAGATCCAGGCAGTTGGTAAGTTTCTCTGTGGGAATCCACTTCCTCTGCCCTGTTGCTGCGCTCATCCACCGCACAGGCCCTCCGGCAAAAAGGGCCCTGGCTCCTAGTCCCTGTTTGGTTTCGAAAAGGGCGCCAATGGCGCACGGGCGTGCACGCGCCTCCTATGAAAAAAAAGGGGCGGGGCGGGTGGATGACGCTCGATGCGCGCCACGGCGCTTCTGCGCATGTGCAGGCATCCCAGCTTGTATAAAGACACAGTACAAGTGTCAGCTGGATGCAAACAGAGCTAGCAACAAACAGTGGCACACAGAGGCGGTTGATGCAGGCATCCCCATAGAAAGGCACTTTAGTGGACACCAGCTGGTATATAGCAGCAACTGTGTTAGACTATTACCAGCAATATTGGTGTAGGACGACGGGAATACCTCAGCTTTGTGCTTATAGGATATGTCGTCCAGACGCTCCGGAAATAGATCTTCCAGGAAGCCAAAGGGGTCTCCATCGGGCTCTGAGGATATTGGGCATGCTTGTACTGCACCAATCTCCCCTGAGAATTCAGAGGTCAGTAGCCGTAGAAACCCCGCAGGAGTGCCTGGTGCTGCGGCTGTCCCCAGTCCACCTGCTCCTGTATATATAACAGAGGAGGTTTTATCCTCAACTCTGGGAGGATTGGAAGAGAGATTAACAGCATTGATCGCTGCTTCCCTGTCACAGGAAAAGCGCGTCCGATCTCCGTCTCCTCCTTCAGAGTGCCTGTTAGTGGAGGAACAGCCCCACACAGGGATCGACCTACCTGAAGGGGATCAGGATGAGGTTGATTCAGTTATGGAGGAATCAACAGTGGAAGAACCTTTCTCAGCATCTCAGGCTGAAAGATTATGGGTTCAGTCTCTGACTAACATGGTCCGATCAGCATTTAAAATGCCTCTGGCGGAACCACCATCCACTACGGTTTCCTCGCTGGGGTCGCTAAAAGCTCCCCAGGCTGTCTGTTCCTTCCCAATCCACCCTTTATTAGAAGGGCTTATTTACCAGGATTGGGAGCATCCTGATAAAATATTTGCTCCCCCCAAGAGATTTCCGGTGATCTATCCCATGGAGGATAAGTTCATAAGAAAATGGAGGGTCCCTACAGTGGACGCAGCCATCTCTTCTGTTAACAAATCACTGACATGTCCAGTAGATAATGTTCCAATGTTCAAAGACCCAATAGATAAAAAATTGGAGTCTTTACTAAAATCTGCTTTCTCTACAGCAAGCATGGTGACACAACCTGCGGTAGCAGCGATTGGAGTCTGCCAAGCAGTGAAAGATCAGTTGAAACAAGTCGTAAGGGACTTACCAGATCAGCAGGCTCTTGCCCTAGCTGACCTGCCTAGAGCCTTGCGTTTTGCGGTGGACGCCATAAAGGATACAATCCAACAGGCCTCCCGCTTTACGCTGTCTATAGTACATATGCATAGGCTTCTATGGCTCAAAAACTGGTCTGCTGAAGCTCCCTGTAAGAAACTGCTGGTTAGCTTCCCATTTCATGGAGAACGCTTATTTGGAGAAGATCTGGACAAATATATCCAGAAAATTTCTGCCGGTAAAAGTTCACTCTTACCGGTTAAGAACAAGAGTAGAAGTCCTTCTTTTAAGAGGCCTACTTCTCCAGTCCCGGGCACATCGGCTGTGAAGCAGTTCCGACGGCCTCCGCGGTCAAATTCAGGGGGCAGAAATCAGGGACAATCACAGGGTAACAAGAAGCCCTGGATCAAGAGAGGTACAAAACCTCCCCCCAAGTCATGAAGCGTTGCCCCCACTCAATCGGGTGGGGGGAAGGCTTCAGTTGTTCACAGAGACCTGGCGGGACACCATCAGAGACAGATGGGTGCTCTCCGCAATAAGTCTGGGATACAAGCTGGAGTTAAAAGGCACTCCTCCTGCCCAATTTATGAGGTCAAACGTGCCAAGAGATCCCCAGAAGAGAGGATCCCTCCTTCTGGCACTAGAACAACTATTGCTCCAAGGTGTAATCATGAAGGTTCCCCTGGAAGAAAGCGGATTCGGGTTTTACTCGAACCTTTTCACAGTCCCCAAACCAAATGGGGACGTGAGGCCCATATTAAATCTAAAAGGGCTAAACAAGTTCCTAAATATCAGGACTTTTCGGATGGAGTCGATCCGATCGGTGGCCACCGCCCTACAAGGGCAGGAATGGTTAGCCTCGATCGACATAAGGGATGCTTATCTGCATATTCCCATTTTTCCGGCCCACCAGAAATTTCTACGCTTTGCAGTAGAAGGGCGCCATTTTCAGTTCAGAGCCTTACCTTTCGGTCTGGCCACAGCACCACGAGTGTTCACAAAAATTCTGGCCCCATTATTGGCCAATCTAAGAACACAAGGTGCAACGATAATGGCATATCTAGACGACCTGCTACTAATAGACCACTCAGTGGAAAAGCTGGAAGTAGCTATTCACAAGACAATCAAGTATCTGGAATATCAGGGTTGGATTATCAACCGGGACAAGTCAGCTCTAAGACCAGTCAAAAGTCTGGAATACTTAGGGCTAAGGCTGGATTCAAATCGGAGAAAGATTTTCTTACCTCCAGAGAAGGTGTCGTCTTTAAAAGATTTGACCCACTTAGTGGGTACAAAAAGAAAACCATCCATACGCCTCTGCATGAGGCTGCTGGGAAAAATGGTGGCTTCATTCGAAGCGGTACCCTACGGTCAATTCCATTCAAGGAATTTGCAAAGGGCCATACTGTCAGCCTGGAACAAAAAAGTTCAGGCTTTAGACTTACCAATGTCCCTGTCCCCTTCCGTTCGCAAGAGCCTCCATTGGTGGTTGGTGCCCCAGAATCTGGAAAAAGGGAAACCCTTCAGTCCGGTTTCTTGGAAGGTAGTCACTACAGATGCCAGCCTCATAGGCTGGGGGGCAGTACTGGAGCAATGGTCTCTCCAGGGCAAGTGGTCAGAAGCAGAAAAGGCCCTGCCCATCAATCTCTTAGAGATACGAGCAGCCCGGTATGCCCTAGTAGCATGGACATCCAAACGCCAAGGGTCCCCTGTCAGAATTCAATCAGACAATGCCACAGCAGTGGCATATATCAATCACCAGGGTGGCACCAGGAGTCGTGCAGCCCAGAGGGAAGCAAATTGCATCCTGGAGTGGGCAGAAAAATATGTCCCAGCCATATCCGCGGTTTTCATCCCAGGAGTGGAAAATTGGAGAGCGGACTTTTTAAGTCGCCAACAATTATGCCCGGGGGAGTGGTCTCTTCACCCCGAGGTTTTCCAGGCAATATGCCAGCGGTGGGGAACACCGGATGTAGATCTGCTAGCATCCAGATTCAACGCAAAGGTGGACAGATTTGTGTCTCGCACAAGGGATCCTCTAGCTTGCGGCTCGGATGCCCTAGTGTTCCCTTGGGATCAGTTCAAGCTGATATATGCATTCCCACCGCCACAATTGTTACCGCGATTACTCCGCAGAATCAGGGTAGAAAAGAAACCAGTGATTCTGGTGGCTCCAGCGTGGCCCCGAAGGGCATGGTACGCGGAGATTGTAAAAATGTCAGTGGAGTCCTTGGACCCTCCCACATCGTCCGGACCTGCTGTCGCAGGGACCGATATACCACCCTTCCTTACCAGCCCTAGGTTTGACGGCCTGGCTATTGAAGCCCACATTCTGAAAAAGAGAGGACTCTCTAATTCTGTGGTATCTACCATGATCAATGCCAGGAAGCCGGTATCCAGGCAGATCTATTATAGGATCTGGAAAGCGTACATTACGTGGTGTGAGGCCAAGAAATGGCATCCACGTAAGTACGTGATAGGGAGGATTTTGGACTTCCTACAGTGGGCTGTAGATAGGAAGCTGGCCTTGAGTACTATCAAGGGTCAGATTTCGGCCTTGTCAATATTTTTTCAAAGGCCCTTGGCTTCGCATTCACTAGTCAAAGCTTTCATACAAGGAGTGATGCGTATTAGCCCTCCGGTTAGTATTCCCATATGTCCTTGGGACTTAAACCTGGTTCTGTCAGTTCTACAGAAACAACCGTTTGAACCATTGCAACACATTTCCTTGGTTCTTCTCACCAGGAAATTGATTTTCTTAGTAGCCGTTTGTTCGGCTAAAAGAGTATCGAAATTAGCCGCCTTGTCCTGTAAGGAGCCATATCTGGTTGTCCATAAGGACAGAGTAGTATTACGTCCTCATCCAGCCTTTCTTCCCAAGGTGGTATCGAGGTTTCATTTGAACCAAGATGTGGTTCTTCCTTCTTTTTTCCCCAAACCTAGCTCGGTAGAGGAAAAGTTATTACATTCTTTGGATGTAGTAAGAGCAGTTAAAGCTTATCTAAAAGCCACTGCTCAGATTCGCAGAACGGATACTTTGTTTATTCTGCCGGAAGACCCTAAAAAGGGTCAGGCAGCATCAAAATCCACTTTAGCCAAGTGGATTCGACAGGTCATAATACAAGCCTATGGCTTGAGAAAGAGACCGCCTCCGTTCAAAGTTAGGGCGCACTCCACAAGAGTTGGAACTTCATGGGCAGTGCATCACCAGGCCTCCCTGGCTCAGGTATGTAAGGCCGCAACATGGTCTTCGGTACACACGTTTACTAGATTCTACCAGGTAGACGTTAGAAGTCAGGAGGATGTCGCCTTTGGGCGCAGTGTGTTGCAGGCCGCAAAAGATCCTCATGCCTGATGGCGCCCAGCTTATGTATCCCTCCCCTCATTTGGCATTGCTTTGGGACGTCCCATTAGTAATGACTAAGTCGCTCTGTGTCCCGTGATGTACGAAAAAGAAAAAGGGATTTTTATAACAGCTTACCTGTAAAATCCTTTTCTTGGAGTACATCACGGGACACAGAGCTCCCACCCCTCTTTTTGGGACACTTATTGCTTGGCTACAAAACTGAGGTGCTCCCGGGTGGGAGGGGCTTATATAGGGGAGGGTACTTCCGGTTTGGAATTGGCCAGTGCCAGCACCTGAAGGTAATCTATATAACCCATTAGTAATGACTAAGTCGCTCTGTGTCCCGTGATGTACTCCAAGAAAAGGATTTTACAGGTAAGCTGTTATAAAAATCCCTTTTTTTAAAACACCCCTTCCTACCTTGCCACTGAAGGCTGGGCCCTATTACCCAAGTGTATTCCTTTTGTAATACTATGATCTGCTACAATGGGCAAGCAGTAACTCCATCCCTGTGGACCGTCATTGCAGCATTATCCCTGCTTAACCTAGAAAGGTAAAATTTAAAATCAGGTAGCAAAATGTATAAATTTACTTTGTTTAACTCAAGCTCACTCACATCTTCATTCCAGTCTTCTGCCGTCCATTCCTCAATAGAATTCCTCCACGCACCTGACAAATGAATAATAAACTACAATTATTACAAATCTCTGCAAACAACCCTGATGTATATCATGAGATGATCTTTCCTCTGTTCCTTGGGTCTGCAGTTCTGACATAGAAGGGCTCATTCACACAGGCATGCAAAGGCTGTACAAACTCACCCACACAGGTTATTTCATTTAAAATAAAAGGGGTTATAGACAGTGATGTTCCTTTACCAAGCACCCCATCCAACCACCACCATTTTCTGTCTACATATTCCTACACACCAGTCACTTGACTCACAATTCTGTTGTGTTGCCATTAACAATAATGCATTAGAAGGAGAGAGCAGTTCAGAAAAACACTGACAGGGAAAGAAGCTGAAGAAGGCAGCGAATAGTAAGATCTGGTTACATGCAGCCTGTCCATTCTGACTGTGCTTTGCCCACACAGCAGGTTCCCTTTAAAGCAGGGGTCTCAAACTAGCGGCCCTCTAGCTGTTACAGAACTACAAGTCCCATCATTTCTCTGCCTGTGGAAGTCATGTTTGTAACTGTCAGCCTTGCAATGCCTCATGGGACTTGTAGCTTGGCAACAGCTGAAGGGCTGCCCGGTTGAGACCCCTGCTTTAAAGTATAACTAAAGGCAAATCTTTTTTCTGACAGGTGTTTTTTCGCCATCTATGTACCCTTGCAGAGATTTTGCGTCACTTCCTGTCCCATAGCTAAAACAGGAAGTGAAAAGAAATCCCTGCAAATTAAGGAAATTCCTTGGGGACCTCCCAGGTCACCAGACCTAGTGTTCCCTTTGGAACATTTCTCCTCTTTCTTTTCTGGGGACAACCCAAAATGTTGCATTTTCTTTTACTTCCACTTTCAATTATGATGGTAAACAGGACAAATGGAGAGGGGGAATTCTCCCTAACAGGGACACAGACAGCAATACAAAATGGCAGGTGTTCTAATCCCTCTCCACTATCTAAAATGAAAAAAAAAGGTTTTGCCTATAGTTCTACTTTGATGGCAGCCCCACCAGCAGCACAAGCTTGCTTTTTCCTTCCACTCTGTTTGGCTTCCAAGATCAATGGAAAATACTAGGTAGTTCAAAGTATAGAGGGACAAGCAACTTGCTTCCCCTTTCGCCCCACCTGACAGCACTAGTTCTTAGATACTTGGGCAAGCAGAGCTTTCGTGAAGGCCTGTGTAAACTTCAAGTGGGTCATTGGTAACCCCCTAGGCGCTGTCAGTATGCAAATATGCGTCCTCTCGGCGGGTGGGCCTGGGCACCAAGCGGCCGCATATTTGCATGCCAATTAGTCGTTGGTGTTACTGGTGGCGAATGGAAAGCTCCCGATCGCTTCTTGCAATCGAGAGCTTTCCAATCATGACAGCAAATCATGTCGGTCACACGATTATAAACCCCGCCCCCCGGCATATGAAACCTCTTAAAGCAAAAATTCAGGCCAAATTAAAAATATTTCTTATTCAATTGAGCACCCCCCCCCCCTTGTTTTTGGATATAATTTAAATGTATTTTTGCGGTTTGGTACTCTTTTTGGTTGCCTGCAGGACTTCCTATACCACTGCAGCGAGGTATGTCATCAGCTCCTTCTCCACCCCTCCCCTGCCTTCTGAGACCTGTGTGTGTCCCAGAAGATGTCAAAGCCATTCAGAAAGCACAGCAGGAAACCAGCCTGAAGGCTTCACCGACGGGTTCCCTTAGTTGCAATACCTACAACCAAGTCTATGGACAAATCGGCTTCAGGTGTCTGACATCGCAGGATCCCTGGACAGGTAAGTGTCCTTATATTAAAAGTCAGAAGCTACAGTATTTCTAGCTGCTGACATTTACATTATTTTTTAAAGGGCTGGGAGGCGCAGGTGTTCGGTCGATTCTTGCCCTCTGACGAAAAGTGCCTGCGCAGAACAGAAGGGCACTCCAGCCGATTTCCTGATCAGCTGGCGCGACTTTACCATAGCACAGGCGCACATCGCAGGAGGAACTGTATTTGTCATATTTTGCTTCTATTGCGCAGCGGATTTACAGTGTGCTCTAGGTCCGATTTTGTCTGTGTTGCAGGGCGGGTTGTGGCTGTGTTGGACGGGGTTTGTCTGTGTCTAAGGGCGGGTTGCAACAGAGACAAAACACGCCCTTCAACACATCCACAAGCCGCCCTGCAACAGCGAGGCTCCATCTGACATCTACGGTGTCCCTCCGCTCTTTGCATAGCTTTCAATTGTGCCCGTGAAATGGTATCTCCCATCAAAAAAAAAAAAATCCTATGATGTGCAGATGCGCTCTGGTGACGTCACTCCAGCTGCTTGGGAAAGCAGCTGGAGTCACCTTTCATTCTGTGCATGCTCAGGCAGACGGAGGCCACAAATAGATAGAACACTGGCGCAAAGGAGTTGAAGTGAACATCACGTTTTGCTGTGCATGGGTAAACCATGGGTTCACTTTAGGTAAAATTCTATCCTGCACATTCTGGCACTACCAACATGTCTATCCTCTCAGTCTACCCCCCCAGATGATGTCCTTGGGACGAAACGCGTTGAGGACCCCACTGTTGCTATTACTTTGCACAAAGCGCTTGTACATCCACCTAAATGTAAGTGTTATTGCTACATTAAATTTCCACATTTTATACAGTTACGCTATGTGGAAGTTTTTTTCCCTCCTATATATGACATACACCCTTCTATACATATCCGGGATTCCTTTGGACCATCATGGCCTGTGAAATTATCGATTAACCAGCTCTCCCCGTTTGTGAAATACTCTATTCCTCTGCTGTTTGGTTACTCCTGCTACAGATATTGGAGACACATACAGGACTGCCCAGGTTCCATCGTGGTTGTTCCACACAAAGCTCTGTTTGACCCATCTGAACGTATGTTCTCCTGGGTTCAAACTTTCCGGTAAGCCCCTTACCCATCGGTGGTGGTTTTTTCTTCACATTCAATTTTTCAACGCTCTTTTCAACTCCAGCACCTCTTGAAGTCATCACTAGGCTTAGGAAGTCACTTACATTATTACTAATTTATAGTCAGATCCATTGTCACTTATCTTTGCCCTATTGTGTTTTCACATTCTTTTATATAATTTATAATTTTATGCATTTATATGGACATTTTTCACTACACTGATTTGAAGTTTATGCCAACCAAATTAGCGCTACTTTTTGTGTCCACGTTTTTCCGCTATTTGTCTATTTGCAGTGTTAGCAGCTTATCCATAGAGCAGCGCGGTATTTTCTGTACATTTATCCTCTCAGGATCACTAATCTGCACCTGTCACGGGTAGAAAAGTCATTACCCTAAATTCTACCCCCCATCAGGTGCTGGTCGATAGAACTCACAAAACAATCGGCTGCTGCATGGCAGACCTCACACAGCCAATCAGCATCTGGCATGGCCTAGTATTCAATATTACATTTCTACCAGCTAACTGTAGTAACCGGTCTAACCTGACCCCTTATACAAGGAAATCTGGGTCAAGTGAAACCAATAAACTAATGACTGCCTTCACAGCAGCAGAGAGCCCTGTGAAAGCTGAAATTCAGACTTGAAGCAGCAGCTGGGGACAGATTTAAAATGATTTCAGTAAGGAAAGGAAATCTAGAAGGTAATAAATATCCAACACAAAAGAAAAAAAAAAAAAAAGAAAAAAAAACAGATAGCGAGGAAGGAAGAGGTGGGGGTAAAGCATAATAAAAGCTTACCACTACCATCATGGCCGTCGGTCTGGCCCGTCTCCCACGCGTCAGATTTTACTCCAAACCCATCACTGGCGCTGGGCTCCGTGTAATCTGCAGGATTGAATGTCCTAAAACAAAATACATGCAGACATTTTTATTTTTTGCTTTCTCACGTTTTTACTTTGCCCTAATAAAAAGGTGTGTGTTAAAACTGTACCCCATGCCTTGCGCGGAAAACCTTCCTGCCCCTCTGCCTCGTCCACGGCCCCCAAATCCTACAAAGGAGAAAACATTGACAAAAAAAATACCATGACAATATTTTTTGAAGATACAGAAAATGTTATTTTCTTTTTATATATTTCAGAGCTTCCAATGGCAACATCAGCCCATGATCATGTGCATTTTCAATAATGGAGTCACACCCCCATCATTTGTGCATGCTAGGTTATTGAAGGCTCTACCAAAGGAGCAACATTTATCTTGAGAGAAATCTGGAGACTGCTTTTTATCTCTCCTTCAGAAAATGCAAACTGCCTAGCTGTCAAATCTGACCCTCTTGATTAAATACTGATCCAGAAAAGTATGCATGCAAGAACGTCTGTGCACTGGGACTCCAAATATACTTGTTTATGGTTACAGCAAGGAGGATTCTAGCAGCTCAAATAGCAGTGGCTGCACCCACATGTCTATCATTAACGGGTTCTGTGTACAGCGCCAAAAACTTCCCACTAGTGAGTTAATTACAACCACTTACCTTAGTTCAGAAAGTGCTTCACCCTATCAATACAGCAAGGGTAAAGCTGGGGATGGGAAGGATCTGTGGCAGGATAGTTCAATTCCTAACCCACAGATACACCATCCATCTAGACCCTCTCCCGTACTTGAAGAGGATATCGACTTAATATGGAAAAACATTATAATTTAGTTACAGAAAGACAAAGTGGGCCATTTTCCTTACACAATTGTGTATAAAATTAAATTTATACATTCACAACTTTGTGCTGCAGTAAAATATGTTTTAGTACACACTAATCACACCGCACGAACTGGAAATTGTTGCAGCGCCGCTTATTTCGAATGGCACCCTGCCACACTATTACAGAAGTAGGCAATGCAAAGCAGCATGGGTAGAGTGTTTTTTAAATCAACTTTCGCTGCCAGCCCCTTCAAAAATAAAAAGGTCCGATGCTGCATCTGTTCCCTGCTGGCTCCAAGACTGAGAACCGAGCGATCAAAGACCGCTGATCGCTCGGTTCTCAGAGCACCAAGAGCAGAGAGCTGGTTATTGTCAGTCATCGGCACTCTGCTTTGCCCCCTGCACTCACTGGAGCGCTAAGCTGTGGAGGGGGTGGGAGTAGCCGGCTCACTGAGAGGCTGAGCCGGTTGCTGGTCCAGGCATGTGGGCGGATTCTGACCATATTGTCACGATCTTGCCTCAGTCTGGACCGGCTCTGTGAAGTCAGCCGCCTGCTTCAAATGGGCCACAGGAGTGCAGAACGAACGGCACTCCTGTGAACCCTGGGAAAAGCCACAGCCATTAATGTCTAAACCGCTGGCAACAAAAGTGAGTACACCTCTAAGTGAAAATGTCAAAATTGGGCACAATTAGCCATTTTCCCTCCCTGGTGTCATGTGACTTCTTTAGTGTTACTCAGGTGTGAATGGGGAGCAGGTGTATTAAAGTTGGCGTCATCGCTCTCCCTCGCAAAGAACTCTGAGGATCTGAAAAAAAATATTGTTTCTTTACATAAAGATGGCCTAGGCTATAAGAAGATTGCCAAGACCCTGAAACTGAGCTGCAGCATGGTGGCCAAGACCATACAGCTGTTTAAGAGTGGTTTAAAATGTGAGGGGTGTACTCACTTTTGTGAGATACCGTATGTATGTATATAAAATATCTCACACATACACACTCTGTACTTAGCTGTTAACCACCTTCAATTATTCTTTACCATATTTTTTAAAGAATACAAAAGGAGTTTTTCTATGATTTATTATTACAGAAGATCCCCGCTAGCTGTCAGATCGGGGAGATGCAGGAACCAGCAGTTTGTAACATGTTACACCCTGAATATGGGTGTAGCATTTTAGGAAAGGTGAACTTATTTAAGGTTTGTACCTCTTCCACGTCCGCGTCTACCACGATCAGATGGTCTGTCCCCAGGACCACTGTCCACTCCATTTTCTTCTACTCTAACTGAATAAAAGAATGCCATTAATGGATATCCCAACAAATGTTTTGTATGGTTCAATACAAAAAAGAAACGGCGTACACTCTCTTCCCCGACTCCCTCCTCGACCTCGTCTGTTGGATGTTCCTCTACCACGGCTCACTTCTCTGTCCCCTCTCTTCTCTCTGTTTTCTTTGTTTTCTGAACTTTCTTTGCCGATTTTCTTTTTGCCCCCAACAGTCTCCCAGGAAGTCTGCAGTAAAGAAAAATCTATTCAGATCAAATACAGCCAAGATCACTGCCACCCCCAATTGTCCATAAATAATACAATCTTATTCTACAATATTCTTTAACCTCTTTTCGACCATGCTATAGCAATAGGACGACTACATCGCGCACGCACATTTCTGGGAGGGCATCTATTAACATCCTCCCAAAATCACGCTTCCCGTACGCCCCCTGTGGGGTGCATCAGCGGGGATCTGTGATCAGCTGTGTCCTTAGGACATAGCTGATCACAGATCGGGGTAAAAAGCCAATCACAGTGGCTCTTTGCCATGTGATAAGCTCTCTCTAATCACAGCTGACCACAGTGTAAACAGGATTTTCCAGTTATCGAGAGCCGGTAAGCAGCAATCCATACAGGGGACATCTACATTGATGGTCAGTGCCCATCAGTGCAGCTTCATAAGTGCACATCAGTGAAGGAGAAAAATTACTTACCATATTTTCCAGCGTATAAGACGACCTTTTACAGTAAAAAAGAAAAAAAAAAAAAAAAAAACGGCAAAAAGTGGGGGTCGTCTTATACGCCGGGAATAAAACTTGGGTTGTCTTATATGCCAGCCGCCCGCTGGATGTCAAGCCCTCCAGATGTTCGCTGAGTGTGCGGTAATACTGTATACATACAGTATACACCGCTGAGCCAATTCCCGCGAGCGATGTATTCTATTAATGAATACAGAGCCTGCTCGGATTGGAGTAACAACCTCTGCCAATCCGAGCAGGCTACATACAGTAGCCTGCTCGTATTGGCTGTGAGAGTCAGAGGCACGGGCTGATGATGTTACAGCCTCTGCTAATCCGAGCAGGCATTGTATTCAATAATAGAATGCATGGCTCGCCGTGATTGGCTCAGGGTGGTATACAGCATGTATACTGTGAGACAGTATGTTACCCGGGACCAAAGTTTCTGAACATTCGGTATTACCGCACAAGAGGGTCGTCTTATATGGTGATTATAGCGCAAAACGAACGTTTTAAATTGAAAATTAGGGGGTCGTCTTGTATGCCCAGCCGCCTTATACGCCGACAAATACGGTATTTACAAAATTTTATAACCGACGCTAAGAAATCCCCCCCCGCCCCCCTAAAAATTTTGAGTCTTTTTTTTAAATTTGTTTAGCAAAAAATAAAAAAAAACGTTGCGATTAAATACCACCAAAAGAAAGTTCTATCTCAAAAAAATGATAAAAATGTTGTTTGGGTACAGCGTTGCATAACCGTGCAATTGTCAAAGTGTGACAGCGCTAAAAGCTGAACATTGGCCTGGGCAGGAAGGGGGTGAAAGTGCCCAGTAGGCAAGTAGGTAAACATATCAAGTAGTAAAGTGTATGTAAAGTTTTTTCACACTGTAACTCAGTCGTGCTCTCCAAGGATATCTCCCCAGCTGGAAAGGATAGTCATGGCTGAGCCATCTTATTTTACCACCACTAATCAGAAGGCCTACCCAACTAATCCATTATGTGTGTCCAAGCATATAGGGTCTTGCAATAATCAGCTATCAATATACAGCTACTGGCAGATGTTATGCTTGCCATACACATGCAGCAGCACAACTCATACATTGAATATCCTGTGCGTTTCCCTCAGTAAGCTATGGGAGAAAAATGGAAGCCTCACCGTGTCTGAGTTTCCTTCCAGCAGTATATTGATGGCTCTGTTTACATCTCCGTTGCAATCGTGGAGCGCCACAAGACACTCATCCTGGTTCTTTCCTGTCACTTCCATTAGCTGAAAACAGACATCAAAAAAAAAAAAACATTTGGATGGATATTGTAACTGTAACCAAGTGCAATGGAGGAGATTAACTACCACTCTAAGAGAAAAGGCTGCTTCAGGATCCCTCCTGTACTGGCTTAGGCTTTTAATTTACATGACCCCTGGTGAAACGAAAAAAATAAACTAAACACAGATTCTTCCCTTCAGAAAAGATCACATGTGCAAAATGCTTAGACTTTTGATCATGTGCGCAGCGCACTGGAAGGAGTTTGGATTGGCACTTTTCCACCAAAAGTAAGCATTTTGGGCCTCCTATTACATTTCATTAAATCCAAAAATTATTATTATTATACAGGATTTATGTAGCACCAACAGTTTGCGCAGCGCTTTACATCAGGGAAGACCGTACAGTCACAAAACAATTCAATACAGGAGGGATCAGAGGGCCCTGCTCGTTAGAGCTTACAGTCTAAAAGGGAGGGTCACGTGGAACAAAGGGTAGTAGCTGTGGGGGATGATCAGATGAACAAAAATGAAAATACATTTGTTAGGTGTGGGTAGGATAGGCTTCTCTGAAAAGGAGGGTTTTCAGGGATCCTCTAAAACAGTGGTTCTCAACTCCTGTCCTCAGGACCCACTAACAGGCCAGGTTTGCAAGATAACTGAAATACATCACAGGTGACATCATTTGCTGCTCAGTGATTGCCGTATTCTAGTCTCCATCTCCTCAAGCCAATACTTAAAATCTGGCCTGTTAGTGGGTCCTGAGGACAGGAGTTGAGAACCACTGCTCTAAAAGCTAATAGAGAAGGATATAGACGGACAGATTGGGGTAAGGAGTAACAATACTGTTAAAGCGGTAATAAAATCATAAATAAAAAAACACGTCAGGCACGGTTTTTATAACAGAAGAGACCCTTAGTGGTCTCTGTCATAAATGCTTAGCATGGCCTGTCAGCGGTGATGTAATCTGAGCTGCGCATGCATACCTCTGATCTCATTTACAGCACCTGCTCTGTGCCATGATGAAGTGACTCCCATGTGCATAAGTGGGAGTGACATCATCGCGGCCCATCCATTCAAGAGACCAGAGAGCAAACTTGTAAGGAAGACTAGGTGAAGATGGAAGCACCCGGGACAAGCTGGACTGGTGACAGTACAGTGCTGGATGGCTAGTTTGACAGGCAAGTCTGCAATAATGTGCCAATGTGTGGAGCATACTCGAACATTATGGGAATAAATCTTCTGGGGGAATAAATAAAACCCTGCAAAGTAATGTCATAACGTGCTAGTATGCATCACATACTAGCACATTAATGTTAAACTTGCATTAAAACAAAGACCTTCCAGCACGGGATGTCAGAGCTGCAAGCGCTTCCATCTTCACCTGTCTTCCTTCTGGGTTCACGGACACGGGCTGTGTGACTGGCTGGAACAGCGATGACGTCACTCTGGTAGATGCACGCAAGAGCCGCAATTCATGGCACAGGGCTCTTTCAGAGCGCATGCACCAATAATTTCACTGGCTGCATGTACAGTAAATATCTCCTAAATGGCGCAAGTTTGGAAGATATTTACACTACCTATGGGTAAGCCTTATTAAAGTGAAAAAACACCTTGCAGTGTCTGACCTCCAGCCCCCCCCCCCCCCGTTTTACTTACCTAAGCCCCGAATTTCTGTGGGCACGATCCCACCGTCGCTCTCTCCACGGGTTCTCGGCGCTTCATTGGATAGATTGATAGCAGCGCAGCCATTGGCTCCCACTGCCGTCAATCAAATCCAATGACATGGGCGCCGGCGCAGAGTCCTGCATTCGGCAGCTACGGACACCGAATGCTGGACACGGGAGCACACCCGCAAGGTAATCCCCTTTGGAGAGCACTTCCCAGAGGGGGTTATCTGATGCGGGGATGAGCCGAGAGAGCCGTCGTGGGACCCCAGAAGAGGATGTTCGGAGCCACTCGAACTGCACAATGGAGGCAAGTATGACATGTTTGTTATTTTTAAAAAATTTAAATAAATCAAACCTATAGTATCACTTTAAGCCCCATACACACAGGCAGAATGGCGGGAGACATTTGCCGGTACAAAATATACCGTCCGACATTCTGCCCGTATGTACGTCGGTCTGTCCAACAGAAGCCAGCTGTTCGGCTGGCTTCTGTCGGACGTGCATGCAGGAAAACCAGCAGCCGACCGACTCCCGATCAGCACTCTCAGCCTATTGCAGAGAGCGTTGATCGGAATGTTCGGGGGGGAGGTTGTAACGCAACAGCTCAGTGAGGGAGATCGCTGGATTAACCTTGCATGGTTAGTACAGCGGCTCATAACCCAAAAAGACTGTGTACCAGGCTTTACCCTCAACTCACCTGTTTCACTTTATCTTCAAAATCTGCATCATTTTTATCGTAGATCATCTGTGCGAGGCGGATCTGCTCAGCTGTTGCCTACAAAAAAAATAAAAATAATAAAGACTGTAAACTTTGTGCAACATTTTAAGCTTTGGAATGACTAAACAGTAATGGGTTTATGCTTTTTTTTATTATTATTATTATTATTTACAACAGGAAAGAGGCCCACATGGACCGCAGCGTTACATGGCAATACAAAAATATCCAACACAACGTCACAGCTCAGTTAACATTTCTGCTGAAGTTAGTGTATTTCGTGCTTGGCCTAGATGATGCATTAAATCCAAACTCACATTATCTCCTGCCCATCCTGTGTCGAATCGGGGTTCTCAGACATACAATGGTAAGATAAGCGTGAACCCTTCAGGTTCACAAGAGAGCATGTATGCACTAGCTATGCAGCGTGGTCAGGACGTGTGACCCCATGGGCTCATTCCCACTTTTTCTTTACCATTCCCCCTATATGGGGGGGGGGGTGGGGATATAGTAAAAAAACTATTATAAAATAAAAAAATAAATAATAAAGTGGTGAAACAGAAGGTAGAAAAATAGAGGAGGGGGCAGTAAGAATGTGAAGGGGTGTGGGTTGGGTTCCCACGAGCATGGAGTAGTAGAGGCTTCAGTTCCAGATTATATCGAGGAGGCGGTACGCCTCTGCAGCAGGGAACAAGGTAAGGCCACTTTGGTGGGTGTGGTTATGCGTCCGAGGCAGATCCTCGCAAGGTCTGACCCTCATCAGAATATATGAATATGTTCCACAGCTGCCAGGTTTTGGAGAATGTCTCCTCTCTGTTCTGGCCTGAGAGAATGAGGTCTTCCATGTGTTTAATGTCCTCCACTTTTGCGAGCCATAAAGCAATAGTTGGTGGGTGTGGGGATTTCCTTATGCAGTTTTTTTAAATGGTTAAAACCACCAAAAAAAATAAAAACATAAAAACAATTCTACAGGAAAGTAAAACCTGTCATGAGAGAAAAAAATGTTGGCCCCTGCAGGCTGCCATCAGAAAATGCTAGTTCCCTGGCTGTCTCAGCCTTCAATGCATTATTAGAAATGACCTGGAAGTAGTATGATGTTCAGTAAAAACTCATGATGTGTGTGAGAAAGAGGAGCAGCGCATTCGGCCCCAAACAGCTTGGTCTCAAAAACAAAATAAAAATTAAGCTAGAAATTTTTGATACATTTTTGAGAAACGTACACTGTCCAGGGGTAGAGGATGAGAACGTGAGATGCAATTACTTTGATGCCCAGAGTTCTGCTTTAACCATTTGACCTCCGGAACATTTACCCCCCTTCATGACCAGGCAATTTTTTGCTATACGG
Organism: Rana muscosa; assembly: GCA_029206835.1. Classification (NCBI taxonomy): domain Eukaryota; kingdom Metazoa; phylum Chordata; class Amphibia; order Anura; family Ranidae; genus Rana; species Rana muscosa. Next base: position 1,249,464,283 of record CM055116.1, read on the forward strand.
CACTGCGTTACTTTAACAGACAATTGCGTTGTCATGCAAATAGAGCTTTCTTTTGGTGGTATTTGATCATCTCTGGGTTTTTTGCGCTATAAACAAAACACGACCGACAATTTAGAAAAAAAAAAATATATATATATTTTTTTTTTTACATTCTGCTATAAAACATATCCAATAAAGAATGTAAAAAAAATAAAAAAAATCTAATTTCTTCATAAATTTAGGCCAATAAGTATCCCTCTACATATTTTTGTTAAAAAAATCCAAATAAGCATATATTGATTGGTTTGCGCAAAACGTAAAACCCTTTATTCTACTAGTAATGGAGACAAAGCGTGACTGCGATGTTGCGGTAGACAATCTGACATTAAGGGGTTTATTTACTAAAGCTGGACAATGCAAAATCTGATGCACTTCTGCATAAAAACCAATCGCCGTCTGGGTTTTATTGCCAAAACGTAAATTTAGAAGCTAAAGTTAGATGATTTACATGTATGTATGTATGTATGTATGTATGTATGTATGTACCGTATTTATCGGCGTATAACACGCACCTTTTCCCCCTGAAAATCGTGGGTGCGTGTTATACGCCGATACCCACATCCCCGGGCGGTCTCCGCTGACTGAGCGGAACGGAGCGAGATACACATAGCCGAATGTACTCGGCTATACTCGGCTCCGCTCAGTCCCGCCCAGTCCCGCCAATGTCCATCATAGGGCGGGACTCGACGTGACTGTGAGCGGAGCCGAGAAAAGCCGAGTATAGCCGAGTACACTCGGCTATGTGTATCTCAGCTCCGCCCAGTCCCTGCATTCTCGGCGGCGTTCGCCCCGCTGCGCTCAGTCTCGGCGCTAATTTTAAAATCCGGCAAGGCGACACTGGGGCAAGGCTGAAATGGACTCTGGGGCAAGGCTGCAATGGAGACTGACAAAGCTGCACTGTGACAAGGCTGCACTGTGACAAGGCTGCACTGTGACAAGGCTGCAATGGACACTGATAAGGCTGCATTTAAATGTAAGTTATTTTTCCTTAAACTTCGCTCCTAAAAGTTTTTTTCCCTAAAATTCCCTCCTAAACTTGGGGTGCGTGTTATACGCCGATAAATACGGTATATGTATGTACAGTGGAACCTTGGTTTACAAGTAACACGATTAGCGAGCATTTTGAAAGACGAGCAACTGTTTTTTTTAAATCCTGACTCGGTTTGCAAGTGTTGTCCCGCAAAACAAGCAGAATTCAAGGTAATGGGGTGTGCAGTAACGCATTTGGCCAGAGGTGCGGGGGCGCCGGTGACACTCAGAACAGTTCGGAACCGTTTGGAAATACTCAGAATCACTTGGAATGAATGAATGAATGAATGAATGTATGTATATATATAAAATAATTCAAATCCAATAAATATATCCCATAGTTTGTGGACGCTATAACATTTGCGTAAATCAATCAATATACGCTTATGGAAACTTTTTTACCAAAAAATATGAAGCGGACAACTTATTAGCCTAAATTTATGAAGAACTTTGATTTTTTTTCACTTTTTTTATTGGATACGTTTTATAGCAGAAATTTCACAATTGTCTTTTAGTTTATAACGCAAAAAAAATACTGTATTTACTGGCGTATAACACTCACTTTTTTACCCTGAAATTAGAGGGTAAACTGTGCCTGCGTGTTATACGCAGGGGGCTGTGGAAAGTTTTTTTCCTGAAACTTCCCTCTTAAAGTTAGGGTGCGTGTTATACGCCTGTGCGTGTTACACGCCGATAAATACGGTAATAACCGCAGTCAAAGAAAACTATTTGTGGGGAAAAAAGCCAAATTTTATTTTGGGTAGAGTGCCACACAACCACGCAATTGTCAGTTAAAGCAACGCAGTGCCGTATCGCAAAACATGGGGGTGGGGGAGGGGTAAATCTTCTGGAGGTCAATCGAGCAGGAATGTTGTGACGGCACAGTTCCAATTTAGGGCAGAAGCTCCTGACCGTTTGCTGATGTCTATGGAAGATTAAACTCTCTTCTTCGATACACATGAGCTTCAGTAGCAGGATATGATCCCCTGGTTGACAATCACCTCATTTACAATTCAATGAAAATCAATCTGCTGCCAAGACGACAACGGTTATAGTCTCAAACTACTCAGCAGGAAACTACCTGAAATCGGAGGCTGGTGGGAGAGACCACAAAAGTATTTTCACCATTCAACAAAGAACACCACGTGTGCATTTATCCTGAAAAGAAATCAAGACTGGTATCCCGGATCCAGCTGGGAAGACCTACCTGTACCTGTTTCTGTGGTTGTGTCTGTGGAGTTGAAATCTGTGTTTTTTCCCGAGTGCCCCGGGTACGTTCATTTCCCACCGAAGTCATCATATACAGTATATACAAAACAATGTACAAAATAGAAAATCTGCAAAGACAAAAAAAAAAAAAAAAAACAAGGCCATTAACACATTAATGGATTTCAAGACAGGCAGCTTACTAATATGTATTAAAATATATTACATTATATTACATTTTAAAAAGTCAGGGTTCGATACAAATGCATGCTGTGCTTTATACCCCCCCCCCCCCCCCAAAAAAAAAAAACGGTACCTATATGTTTGAAGCAGGGTGGATTTGATTTAATTCAAGTCCAATTAAAACAATTTAAATCACTAGTAAAAAGGCTGGATTTAACCACTTAAGGACCGCCGCCTGTACATATACATCAGCAGAGCAGCACAGACAGGCATAAGCACGTACCTGTACGTCCCCTTTAAGATGCTGCCGTGTGGTCGCGCGTGCCACGCTCGCGACCCTGCCGTTTTTTACGTGGGTCCCACAGACTCGATAGCCGCGGGGATACCCGCGATCGTCTCAGGGAGAGATAGAGCGGGAAGATACTAGTGTAAACAAGCATTTCCCCGCTCTGCCTAATGACAATGACCGTGTAGTCGGAGCGGAGATCAGTGTCATGTCACACACAGCCCATCCCCCCCTACAGTAAGAATGACTCCCTAGGAAACACTTAACCCCTACAGCGCCACCTAGAGGTTAACCCCTTCACTGCCAGTGTCATTTTTACAGTATGCAGTGCATTTTTATAGCACTGATCGCTGTAAAAATGACAATGGTCCCAAAATGGTGTCAAAAGTGTCCGATGTGTCCCCCATAATGTCGCAGTCACAATAAAAATCGCTGATCGCCGCCATTACTAGTAGAAAAAAAAAATTAATACAAATGCTATAAAACTATGCCCTATTTTGTAGAAGCTATAACTTTTGCGCAAACCAATCAATAAACGCTTATTGCGATTTTTACCAAAAATATGTAGAAGAATACGTATCGGACTAAAAACTGTGGAAAAAAAAAAATTATATATTTTTTGGGGATATTTATTATAGCAAAAAATTTCATTTTTTTTCAAAATTGGCGCTCTATTTTTGTTTATAGCGCAAAAAATAAAAACCGCAGAGGTGATCAAATACCACCAAAAGAAAGCTCTATTTGTGGGAAAAAAGGGATAAAATTTGTTTGGGTGTAACGTCACACGACCGCGCAATTGTCAGTTAAAGCGACGCAGTGCCGAATCGCAAAAAGTGGCCTGGTCATTGACCAGCAAAATGGTCCGGGGCTGAAGTGGTTAAATTATATATTTTAAAGAGCAACTGTCATCTCTGTCCCATATCGGCTCCTCCTCTGACCCGCTGTTGACTCACCGACAGTCTCATTAACTTTAATGGGACGGATGGTGATGCGGCAGTGACACAACAAGGTGAGGGACGTGGCGGCAGCAGGTGGGTGGACACCCGCTAAAAGGCGCTGTCATGATGGCTCTTTAAATGTAAGGACTCATTCTTGCTGGTAGTTGAGAATCTTTATTATTGGCAAACAAAATTAAGGTTTCCTATGTAGAATAATAAGCTGTCAGGTTAGTAAAACAGCGATATCAGAACCGATTCAATCATCCAGTTTGTAATGTACATAGACTTGCAAAACAATGAGAAAAGGGAATATTCCTGAACTTTGCTTTATCTCATGGTTACTGTGAAATTGTGTGAATGCATCAATGCATGTTATCTCAGCTTGCAAAGCTTGGATTCACTGAATGAGTTTACAAAAAAAATTTAAATATTGCAGAATATACAGCCTCATGCTACATAACTAAGCTCCTGCTGAGAATACAAAATTATTAACTTATCTTAAATAGAAAACTATCTTTAGATAGATTTTTACTCCAAAAGCATTTTATGATAATAAATATGATACAAATAAAAAAATCCAATTTAAATAATAAAAAAATAAAGATTTTTTTTTTTATAATCATTGATTTTTATCCACCCTGGTTTGGAGGTTCCCCATTGGTAATTCTAAAAGAATTATATATAAGTAAGGAGCAATACAAGGTTTCAAGACAGGTAGCTGACAAATAAGAGAAGCCTCAATAAAGTATCCAAATACATAGTGTAAAAAAAAATAAAAAATGTATTTACAGTGTCCATTATAAATGCATGCTGTGCGTCATTACCTGGGAATAACTGTCTTTATGTATGAAGGCTTCCCCACGTGAAAACGAATAAAGCATTTATATTATATATATATATATATATATATATATATATATATATATAAACCATCTAAAGTCTGCCATAAACGGGTTGAACTCTGGCGATTACGGCAAACTATGAGTGGCCACGTTGGCACTACCTGGCTCGCCAAACTTCAACTGAAAAAAAAAAAAATCAACAGAGCTGGGTGAAAGATTAGCCAAAAATTACTTAATTTGGTCTTCGGCAGCCCATACATTGATCATTTTTTATTTTCTCATTCATCCAGTGGTTGAGTGAAAAAAGAAAAAAAAAAGAAAAAGAAGGATCAGATTCCCCCATCCACACATTCATGTTGGACGTGGAATCCTACCCACTGTGGTATTGTATACTGAGTGGGGAGCCTTCCTCGCCTGGAGAATACAATGTTAATCGTTGCCGGCGGCACTGATCATTCACAAAAAACGACAGGCTGGTTGTACAGAAGTCAATCGATAGATCAGCTTGCGTACAACCAGCCTGCCCATAACATGGATGGAAATTCAGAGGGTCCCTCCTGAACCGGACAAATATTGATCTATGTATTCCTGGCTTTATGAAGTCACGGTTAGGGTATTCTGACAGCTGCAAGTGTCTACTGTCTAAACACAATAGCTGGCAGCAGACTATGGATGGATTTCTCCATGTTTAGTGTGGATTCAGAAATCTCAATGTTTATGGCTATGCATACAGGTATTGTTTTCCCTCATTCAGCCTTTGGGGGAAAAAAAACAAAATCGATAAATGTCTCCATCCACACTAAACAGCATGGATGGAGGAATCTTCACTGTCAACACCTGTATTCAGGCTGCCGAATACCCCCAAGTGTGTCTGCATTTAATGACGTCACTTGTTGAGCCGACACATTTTTCCCTTCAGCTCAGATTTTAAAATCGACTTGTCAAGCCAGGGCTTGAATTTCAGTAGATTCTGCAGGAATTATCTGCAATTAGATCCGTGTAACCGACGGTGTGTAGAGCCATTCGGATCACGTTTACATGAAAGTCCGTTGCCGGTTGCACATTTTGATCAGGATCATAACTGCAGCCATGATCCTGGTATATCCACAGCGTGTGTGTGTGTGTGTGTGTGTGTGTGTGTGTGTGTGTGTGTGTGTGTGTGTGTGTGTGTGTGTGTGTGTATGTATGTATGTATGTGTGTAATAAATATATATATATATATATATATATATATATATATATATATATATATATATATATTTATTAGGGCTGTGGAAATTAACTATTAATTCCTCGATTAATAGTTTTAATCGATCAAAATTCTTTTGATCGGTACTCACTTCTCCCCCGGCTTCCGGGAGATCCGGTGATGTCACGGACACTGGCGGGGCTTGCCGTGTCCATCTGAAGGGCTCCTTGCCGTGTCCATCTGAAGGGCTCCTTTGCTGTGCCTTCATATCTGCATGCCGGCGGGACCTTACTATCTGCCACACGCAAGGGCTGTTAGACTTCCGTCTATTAACCTGGGATTCTACAGCCATCCACTGGGAGTTGTGATAGTTCCCTACACATGCCGACGGACTGATGTTAGCCCCTTCTCATCTGGATTCAGCAGTGGTATCGTTGCACACATTTTTATACCAGTATCATACTTAGCTACATGTTTTTATGACTGTTTTTGCTACCGTTTGGTATTACTCGCACCATTTTTACAGTTTATGTAGCTACATCGATTTTATCTCCAGAGCAATATTTATTTTGTTACCTACTTGAAGACTATAAAAGTTTTAATGCTATTCCCATCGAGCGCTGCCTTTGTGTGTTTTTTGTATCCTGCTCTCCATTTTTCCAGTGGTTGGTAGCTGCACTGGGAATCAGCCTGCAAGGAGATCAGCTAAAAGTAGTTGGATCTGTATGTGCCTTATAATTAATCGAAATTAGTCGATTAAAAAAAAAAAAATTAATCGAACACGAAAATTTTAATCAGTAACAGCCATATATATATATATATATATATATATATATATATATATATATATATATATATATATATATATATACACACACACACACACATACAAATGGGTGGCAAATGCTAAACATTTTATTCAAAGGATTGATTTTTGTGGGAAAGTGATGGAAATCCTTCCATAGGTGGTCTGGGGATGTTGGACTGACATAGCACTGTAGCTATGAACTTCGGATACCCTCAAGGAGATGCTACGGCCCTGGTGGCGTACCAACAGGGGGGGTTCCGCCCCGGGTGCCACACATTGCGAGAGGGTGTCAGCCCGGGCTCCCCCCCCCCCCCGAGTGAAGCAATGAGAGCGGGGCGCCAGGCACAGGCAGCGGCGCTGTGAAAGCCAGGGCAGGGAAAGGCGAGCTGTGACAGGTTGCCTGGGTGCGGATTAGAGCTGCACGATTCTGGGCAAAATGAGAATCACGATTCTCAAAAACTGAACGCTAGAAACCCCCCCCCCCCCCCCAAATGAATAAACAAATCTGTTATACATCTGAAAATATGAATGTATAAAAAACAGACCAGTGATATGTCTATAATGTTAAAGACCATATAACTCCTATGAAAAAAGCAGAATCAAACTTTGATTCTGCTTTTTTCATAGGAGTTATATGGTCTTTAACATTATAGACATTTCACTGGTCTGTTTTTTTATACATTCATATTTTCAGATATATCACAGGTTTGTTTTATATAATCATACATTTGTTGACCGTCCACTGGGTGGCGCATGGATACACACTACAGTTGTACAGAACTGCAAGAAAGAAGGAAGCCCAGGCACCCATCCATCGGCGCAGGCTGCTGACATCAGTTCCGATCGACACTATTTGCGTTCCACGCTGGTTCCGACGGCTTCTCCTCGGTCCAGTTTACATCCCGGTGGGAGACATGAAAAATCGAAGTAATCTGGGCCGGAGATCGCGCGGCAGGGGGTGAATCGGGATCGCGATTAATCGTGCAGCTCTAGTGCTGACTGTACCCAGGTGAATGTGTAATAAGCAGGGGACCAAAGCTGGGGTGGGGGAGCTGTGTAATGTGCAGGGGTCCAGAGCTGGGGGGGGGCTGGGTAATGTAAAGGGGTCCAGAGCTGCAGGGGCTGGGTAGTGTAAAGGGGTCCAGAGGTGCCGTTGTGGAGAAGGGGTACACAGCGGTGACAAAGATATTGGGGTGCAGAGGCATTTTAAAAATTTTTAAGTGGGGGGGTGCCAGATATAGGATCCACCCAGGTACGCCCCTATATGGTCCAACTGTAATTAATCATCAGCACCGTCTTATCCCCCTAAAAAGATGGCGACGAGGTCTCGCTGGTGGTCCCCTATGAGACCCTTAGGGCTGTAGTCTTCAGTGTTTGCACCGGGTAGCTTGCCTCCCTAATGTCCTTTTATGATTTTTATATTTTTTTATGGGTGTCGCTGAAGACTGTCATTTTCTTACTTTTTCTCTTTTCTTCCTTTCAGTCTCAGCCATCCCAGGTCATCTCCTCCCTTCCTCATATCCCTCCATAAGATCTATGCCACCATATTTTTAGGTTATTTTTTTTTTCTCCGAGACCACATGTGTATAGCGCTTATTTACACGACTGTTAGGCCCCTTTTACACCAGCGGACCGTATGTCCGCTTTCTCATCCATCCGTTTACGGATGAAAAAAGGGACATACATTGGTCCCTATGAGATCGCCGACACCCAATCTCATCCAGGTCCGCGATCCTCCGATTCTGCAGACGGAGGAAAATCCTATTTTTCTATCTGTCTGCAGAGCGGATCGGATGAACACGGACAGACTGTCCGTGTTCATCCGATCCCCCCCATAGGGGAGAGCCCTGTCATCCGCCGGCTCAGCGGAGATCAGCGGAGCGATCCCTGCTGACCAAGCGGAGGTTCACGGGGTGGATCTTCACGGATCCGTCCCGTGTGAAAGGGGCCTTACTCAAACTGTAATTTACTCATTGTGGTTTATGCACTGTGTTTATGACTTTACTCAGTCTTGTAGTGGCTTTATTTCCAAACGCATTATTTTGGAAAGATAAATTTGTCTAGAATTTGGAGAATAACTGCTGATGTGTGTGGCGTTTGTGCAAGACCACTAATCTCAGCCGTGGCAAGGAGAGTAAATGATTATCCAACTAGTACAGAGAAAGTTGCAGATGCCTTGGAAGGGGGACAGGTACAGTAGTATTGATTGGCAAGTAATGTGAATGGACATTTGATTGGAATCAGTAATGGCATTATGAACACGCTACTCATAATTTTCATATTTATCAAACAGCGTTTGTACACGTTATATCCAAGTCATGCGAGGGTAACCCTTCGTACCCCTTTCCAGCTCTCGGTCATGTTTGTACCGCGATAGCGCCCACCGTGGAGCATTAATGGAATAAGTGAACTTTATGGAAAGGAGCAAGGGCTTCAAGTCAAGGACCTTTTAGGGTTCATAGAGCTACTCAAATGTATGCACCTAGGTACACGGCCTGTTTGTCCTGCTGCTGCCTACAAATCTAAAGATCTAAAGACATGTTACAACAAGGCACACACACAAAGCAGCCTCAGAAAAACTTGCGATTAAAAAAGCTTCAAAGTTAAAAACGGCAAGAAGATACATGTCCATACAAGTCCTTAAAGCGTATGTGAAGAAACTCCTTGTAAAACAACCCATTGAGTTTAAAATAGAAACAAAAGGCAAAAAAATATATATATGTAGCACTCACCACCCCTTCTCCCTTTGACCCACTCGTGGGAGAAAGGGGCACACCTATGCCACATGCCCGGACCCTCCTGTGTGAAGAGGTTGAGCGGTATAATGTACCTGGGTCTCTATGGTCAGGTTCCCCCAGAGAATGGCTCCCGTCTTCACTGTGACAAAGACAAGTCTCTATTCCCCAATAACTTCAAGGTCCACACCGATTGTAACTCCAACGTAGAGTTTATTTTCTCTTATGCATAGTCATTTAAATAGGAAAGGTTGGAGGAAGATCAGGACAGCAAGAGGTGTGGGAATAGGTCCAGGCACAAACAAATTCTTATTCACTACCTATATCTTCAGGTAGACTCAGCTCATCCGGATAGTCTCCCAATGGAGTGCATCCTAGCAGCCGGAATGATGCTCGAATCAGAATACACGCACAGTCTCTGCCACAGACCTGGTGAACGTTGGTTCTGGTTTTAGGCCTCCAACGGGAAAATCACATCCCTCCAGACAGTTTTTTCTTTATGTTTAGCAAAGTCCTATCGTGTGTACAGAAATCCATCGGACTTTTGTCCGAAGTACAAACACGTATGCCCAGAACCAATGTTAAAATCAACCAACAATAGCAGAAGTTGACCAAAGGGTGGCGGTAAAGAGCAAAAAAAAACCTGCTGTTGGGGAAAGTTTGCAGAAAAGTCCTGCCGTGTGTATGCTATGGGTGTTCCCAGCCAACGCCCTTCAAACAAAAATCCACTGAAAAGTTTGTTTGAAGTCCTACCATGTGTATGAGGCTTTACAGGAGAGAATTCCCCTTTCTAGGGGTAGATTTCCTCTCACTTCCTGTCGTCTCCCTTGAAGTACGAGTCGTATGTAACTCGGGAACTGCCTTTACATGGCCACCTTGTCGATCTGGATATTGTTTTTGGACATACCTCTGTTCCAAACCATTTTCTCCTGACTTTAGGACCCTTCAGCACAAGGTTCAAGCTAGGCTTCTCCCACCCTTACACTACCCACCCCCCCCCCCCATCTCCTCACCTTTCTCTATCACAGAGTCCATTCTTTAGTCTGTTTAACCCCCCCCCCTTTGAATCACAAAATGATACATGGGTATATGCCTACAATAGCAACACCCCCCCTTTTAGGGAGGGACCACATTCCTATGTTGGTTACTCATTGCTCTCCATGACCCTAGTGGAGACCCTTGAAAACACACCGAATACAAGACTCTAGACTTCCAAGTTCTACAATGCTTACCCCTCCACGGGTCCCAGACAAAAGATGCATGCCAGATACACTTCGGTACTTATGTAAAGCTCTAGTAGTTCCCTCCTTCTACTGCCCTATACCTCCAAAATGGAGCAAATTCACCTGTTTGGTTTTCATACTGAGAATGCTATCTGGAATTATAATGAAGTTCTACATCTGCATTTTATACTGGAATGCAATTTTTTGATTCTCAACTATGGAATGGCAACCTTGGTTGGACCATTTCCTGACTATGCAACCACCTACACGATTTTTAGATCTATACCTCTAGAGCAGTGTTTCTCAACTCCAGTCCTCAAGGCGCCCCAACAGGTCAGGCTTTCCATTATTTTGCACAGGCAATTTAATCAGTTTCATTGCCTTAGTAATTACCACAGCTGTTTCATCTGAGGGAAATCCTGAAAACATGACCTGTTGGTGTGCCTTGAGGACTGGAGTTGAGAAACACTGCTCTAGATGACTTGCTGGTCACACTGTCCAGCCCCCCACAATCCCATTTTCTAATCCCCCCCCCCTTCCCTCTCTCTTTTCCCTTCCTTTCTTTACTTCTTATTTTTATTGTGCTTGGTTATTTGCCTATTTTTGATGAGCACGTTTCTCTCCCTGCCCCTTTTGGGGTAATCCTCATGTTGGTATGTACCATTCTCCAACTCCTATTGGCTAGCCATTGGACCCTTACATCAGATGCCTGCCTACTCAAGTATAGGCCTACCAATCTCAATGCGGCTTCGGATCCATTGATGAGCTGCTGATAGCCGATTTGACTGTGTGTTAAGTGACTATTACTGCGTATCATATTTTCTACCTCTGAGATGGAGGGAATGAACAATCCACATCCTAGTTTTGTTTCCCATGTTACATCCTGCCCTTGTAACGGCATTAAGATTAGGGATGCATCAATACCTATACCGGTGCCGATAGAGTATTTTAACGAGTACTCATGCTCATGAAAATGCAACCAATACTTTAAATCCATACAAAATGAAAGGGCGCAAATCGTACTTCAAAAGAATCACATGCAAGTTGAACAGAATTGTGGTCTGAATCGCACGTGGTTTCCTGCATGGCTCCTGTGCGAACCCAGGCTGAAGTCACTATGACAAGCCCGGGTTCACACAGGAGCAGTGGGGGAACCACATGCGATTGACAACAATCGCACCACAGTCCTGTTCAAATTGCATGCAATTCTTTGCAGTGAGACTTGAGCTCATTCATTCTGTATGGACGCAAACCGCACACAAAGTATCAGTACTCTGCATCGATGAGTACTTGACCGAAAGTATCAGGACACAATCTAAATTTTTATATATATTAATACAGGGCTTGACAAATTTGCTTGGAATCTAGGAGCCAGCTAAAAAAGTTAGGAGCCAGGAACGCGCCCTGTCCCGCCGAGCTCGCACACAGAAGCAAACGCATACGTGAGTGGCGCCCGCATATGAAAGCGGTGTTCAAACCACACATGTGAGGTATCGCCGTGATCGGTAGAGCGAGAGCAATAATTCTAGCCCTAGACCTCCTCTGTAACTCAAAACATGCAACCTGTAGAATTTTTAAAACGTCGCCTATGGAGATTTTAAAGGGTAAAAGTTAGTCGCCATTCCACGAGCGGACGCAATTTTGAAGCGTGACATGTTGGGTATCAATTTACTCAGCGTAACATTGTCTTTCACAATATAAAAAAAAAATTGGGCTAACTTTACTGTTGTCTTATTTTATAATTTAAAAAAGTGTATTTTTTCCCAAAAAAGTGCGCTTGTAAGACCGCTGCGCAAATACGGTGTGACAGAAAGTATTGCAATGACCGCCATTTTATTCTCTAGGGTGTTAGAATAAAAAAAGATATATAATGTTTGGGGGTTCTAATTAGAGGGAAGGAGATGGCAGGGAAAACAGACAGGGGAAACTCCATTAGCATTGCTGGTTGTCATACCAACTGCCACCACAAGATGGCGCTAGTTCGCAGAAGGAAGCATAGGCCTGCAGAAGGCCGCAAAGCCGCGGCCTCAATTACCGGCCGGCGCGGCCCGACAAAGTATTGCAACGACCGCCATTTTATTCTCTAGGGTGTTAGAATAAAAAAAGATATATAATGTTTGGGGGTTAACTTCTAAGTAAAGGGAAGGAGATGGGCGGGCAGTGAAACAGGCAAGCATTGCTGGTTGTCTTGTCATACCAACAGCCACCACAAGAGGGCGCCATATTCCAGAATGAAGCATAGGCCTGCAGAAGGCCGCGGCCTCGATTACCAAGATCGCGCGATCGCAGGGGGGGGCGCACGGAGACACAGGAATCCTCAGCTGTGCTGCGCCAGGTCGCTAATTCTAGTCGCATTTGCGACCTGGCGCCCGGGGATTGTCGAACCCTGTATTAATATATTAGAGCTGCACGATTCTGGCCAAAATGAGAATCACTATTTTTTTGCTTAGAAGATCACGTTTCTCACGATTCTCGCAGCGTAAAATCTTTCACATTATACAAAAAAAATTTGGCCTAACTTTAATGAATAAAAAAAAATAAGTAAATTTTTCCCCAAAAAATTGCATTTGAAAGACCACTGCGCAAATACAGTGACTAGAGCTGCACGATTAATCATAAGATCGCGATTTCGATTCACGGCCGGGCACTCACTGCGCATGCGCAAATGGCGCAGCGCTCTCTGAGTGGACAGGCGATCGCCTGGGATCGGTCCCGTCCCAGGTGATCGCCTACAGGGAGGGGCCGCCAAAAGGCAATATGACGTGTCGCCTAGGCGGCCCCAGGGCAGAAGAAGGAAGTGGGACAGGAAGTCCCACTCCTACTGAAGCCCCCACTTCCCCCCCCCCAAAAAAATTACATGCCAAATGTGGCATGTAAGTGGGAGAGGAGTGGATTTAGCGGAAGCTCCAAATTTGGATGGAACGCCGCTTTAAGGCCCCTTTCACACTGGGGAGTTTTTCAGGCATTTCAGCGCTAAAAATAGCGCCTAAATACCGCCTGAAAAACTCCTGCTCTGCACTCTCAATGTGAAAGCCTGAGGGCTTTCACACTGAGGCGATGCGCTGGCGGGACCGCTCCAAAAGTCCTGCAAGCAGCATCTTTGGAGCGGTGTGTTTACCTGCAGAGGCGCATTGCCGGCAGTATTAGCCCTTTTTCGGCCGATACCGGGGGGTTAAAACCGCACCGCTAGCGGCCGAATACCGCCGCAATTCTGACGGTATAGCGACACTAATAAATAGCGCCGCTATATCGCCACCGCACCTCTTGCCCCAGTTTTGAGTTAGGGAGGTCTAGGGCTAGAATTATTGCTCTCGCTCCAACGATCGCGGTGATACCTCACGTGTGGTGTTTGAACACCGTTTTCATATGCGTGCGCTGCTCACGTATGCGTTAGACTTCTGTGTGTTAAACTTCCCTCATTTACATACAGAAGTCTATTCCTTTGATATAAAGGACAAATTGTTACAATGTTTAGACTTAACATTCCACTGATAAAAAAATGTTGTGATACTTGGCAGACTGCCCGGATTTTTTTCCCTTCCTTTTGATGGCTGAGCAGAGAGAACACTCTGCATAGAAAGAATCGGGAAATACTTTGTCAAGATCGCAACGGGAAAAAAAAAAAAAAAGAAAAAAAAAAATGCATTAACGATTAATTGTGCAGTATGTATGTATGTATGTATGTATGTATGTATGTATGTATGTATGTACACACACACACACACTGGAATCGAAAGTTTGGGCACCCCAGGTAAAAATGTGTATTAATGTGCATAACGAAGCCAAGGAAAGATGGAAAAATCTCCAAATGGCATCAAATTACAGATTAGACATTCTTATATGTCAAAAAAAAAAGTTAAATTTTATTTCCATCATTTACACTTTCAAGATTACAGAAAACAAAAAAATGGCGTCTGCAAAAGTTTGGGCACCCTGCAGAAATTTATAGCATGCACTGCCCCCTTTGCAAAGCTGAGACCTGCCAGTGTCATGGATTGTTCTCAATCATCGTCTGGGAAGACCAGGTGATGTCAATCTCAAAGGTTTTAAATGGCCAGACTCATCTGACCTTGCCCCAAAAATCAGCACCATGGGTTTTTCTAAGCAGTTGTCTAGAAAACTGAAACTGAAAATAGTTGACGCTCACAAAGCTGGAGAAGGCTATAAGAAGATAGCAAAGCGTTTTCAGATGTCAATAGCCTCTGTTCGGAATGTAAGAAATGGCAGTCATCAGGAACAGTGGAAGTTAAAGCAAGATCTGGAAGACCAAGAAAAATATCAGACAGAATAGCTTGCAGGATTGTGAGAAAAGCAATTCAAAACCCACGTTTGACTGCACGATCCGTCCAGAAGATCTGGCAGACACTGGAGTTGTGGTACACTATTCCACTATAAAGAGATACTTGTACAAATATGGTCTTCATGGAAGAGTCATCAGAAGAAAACCTCTTCTACATCCTCACCACAAAAATCAGCGTTTGAACTTTGCAAATGAACATATAGACAAGCCTGAGGCATTTTGGAAACAAGTTCTGTGGACCGATGAGGTTAAAATAGAACTTTTTGGCCGGAATGAGCAAAGGTACATTTGGAGAAGAAAGGGCACAGAATTTAATGAAAAGAACCTCTGTCCAACTGTTAAGCATGGGGGTGGATCAATCATGCTTTGGGGTTGTATTGCAGCCAGTGGCACAGGGAACATTTCACGAGTAGAAGGAAAAATGGATTCAATAAAATTTCAGCAAATTTTGGATGGTAACTTGATGCCATCTGTGAAAAAGCTGAAGTTAAAGAGAGGATGGCTTCTACAAATGGATAATGATCCTAAACACACCTCAAAATCCACGGGGGATTACATCAAGAGGCTTAAACTGAAGGTTTTGCCATGGCCTTCACAATCTCCTGACCTCAACATTATTGAAAACCTATGGATAGACCTTAAAAGAGCAGTGCGTGACAGACAGCCCAGAGATCTCAAAGAACTGGAAGACTTTTGTAAGGAAGAATGGGCAAAGATACCTCAAACAAGAATTGAAAGACTCTTGGCTGGCTCCAAAAAGCGTTTACAAGCTGTGATACTTGCCAAAGGGGGCAGTACAAGATATTAACTCTGCAGGGTGCCCAAACGTTTGCAGACGCCATTTTTTTGTTTTCTGTAATTTTGAAAGTGTAAATGATGGAAATAAACTCTAACTTTTTTTGACATATAAGAATGTCTAATCTGTAATTTGATGCCATTTGGAGATTTTTCCATCTTTCCTTGGCTTCGTTATGCACATTAATACACATTTTTACCTGGGGTGCTCAAACTTTCGATCCCCACTGTGTGTGTGTATATATATATATATATATATATATATATATATATATATATATATACATACACACACACACACACACACACACACACACACACACACACACACACATATATATATATATATATACACACACACACACACACACACATACAATTTATATAGCGCCAACAGTTTATGCAGCGCTTTACAATGTAGAGGGGGGACAGCACAATTACAGTACAGTTCAATACAGAAGGTACAGGAGGGCCCAGCTCGTAGAGCTTACATTCTAAAGGGAGGGGGGTGGTACAAATGGTAATAGCTGAAGAGAATGATTTGATGGGGGTGGCTCAGGGACATTTGTTAGGTGGGTGTAGGGGATAGATATAAGTGCAACACTTAAGAAACTTTGACGTACATACTTAACCGAGACTTATTTTTGTACATTCGCTACGCTGTTCACTTTAATCTTTTAATAAAAATAAGAAAAGGAATGAGATTTTATTCTAAAACAAAAAAAAAATAGGGGAAGGGGAGGAGGAGAGAGAAAGGGGAAGGAAGGGAGAGGAGAGGGGAAGGGAAAAAAAAACAAAAAAGGTGAAAAAAAAAAAGGGAGAGAGATAACACAGAGGCCATGCAAGTTAATTAAAGGGGAATGAAGAGAGGGGAGAAGAGTAAATGATGTTACAGGATAGACCCATATTGTTTAAAGTGTATGTACTGTCTAATTTTTTGTAAAAGAAAAACTTGAATAAAAATATAATACAAATAAATAAAAAGAAATAGGAAGTCGTTGTCATGGTGTGTGCCAAGTGCTTGGACACGGGCTCCCGGACGGTAGTTGCTGCAGCACTTGCTTGTTTCAAGCCATTCCAGGCATGGGAATAGTCTACTTGGCCTGGTATGTAAGGGGCAGTTCTGCAGGGTCAATATGACAACTGGAACAATTTTAATGAGTTCACAACTGTAGGAAGCAACATACAAAATACACACGTGATACACAAGCCTATGAACCCCTTGACCTCTGCTATATTAAGGCAGGAATAAGAAAGTACATTTCTGGACAGCCGCACTCTGAACAAACGTTGCCTTTATTTAAAATAGAACAGCACTACAAGCCACAGAAAACTGGACAGCTGACGCGTTTCACACTATTCCTAGTGTTTAATCATAGCTGAATGGATTCAAATAAGTGCTGTTTATGTGACTTATTTGAATCCATTCATTTCAATATTGGTTACTCTCTAGTTATGTTCACAGGAGGTTCATATCATTCACTTTAAACACTAATTTGTTAATTAGATGCAATTCACCGATCACTTTTCTTCGTTACATGGTCATTTGAGAGTGTTATATATTTGAAATGTTTTATTGTGTTAGTCAGCTATGATTAAACACTAGGAATAGTGTGAAACGCGTCAGCTGTCCAGTTTGCTGTGGCTTGTAGTGCTGTTCTATTTTAAATAAAGGCAACGTTTGTTCAGAGTGTGGCTGTCCAGAAATATACTCTTATTCCTGCCTTGCTTAATGCATTGCCTGCACCTGTGGCTTCTGTGAGGTGGATCATCATCAAGGTTTCCTACCTGGAGCGGCTATCCGTTTTACCTCTGCTATATTACCAGGCAGGCTGCTATGAAGCAATTTTACAGGACACACAAAGGCTGAGTAATGGTGATCATCATTGCTATCAGTACCTACATTCCCAACGGCCTTAAGCCGGCCATACACAGTTCGAATTTCGAAATAATTTTCTTTAGAAAATCGTATCAAAGAATTTTCGGATGAATTTCGCACTGTTAGTGGGCTGCAGCAACAGCCGATTTTCGTGCGGCAATCAAATTTGAGGAATCGGACATGTTGGAAATTTTTGGAAAAACTAAACGATTTTCTAATCAATGATGGGA
Organism: Rana muscosa; assembly: GCA_029206835.1. Taxonomy (NCBI): domain Eukaryota; kingdom Metazoa; phylum Chordata; class Amphibia; order Anura; family Ranidae; genus Rana; species Rana muscosa. The sequence continues at coordinate 1,249,481,965 of CM055116.1, forward strand.
GAATCGTGCGAGAAATGTAATAGGGGAAAAAAAATGCGCATGTGCAAGAAAAGAAAATTCCCGGAGAGAAAAGAATATTCCCGGAGAGAAAAGAATATTCCCGGAGAGAAAAGAATATTCCCGGAGAGAAAAGAATATTCCCGGAGAGAAAAGAATATTCCCGTCCGAATTTTGAAAATCAATGGTGGCATCATCGGATCACAAAAAAAAAAACCCCCAAAAAAAACTTTGATTTTGAAAAGAAAATTTGTTCGAAATTCGACCGTGTATGGCCTGTTTAAGACAAACGGAGTCTCCTTCTCAGTATCATCTGCTTGGCAATAAACACAGGCGGCGGCGGCAGCAGTACAATGAAAGGAGGAAACCAGGTGAACGGCCGTTACTCAATGTGACTATTGCATTTCAGTCAACAGCCGTGTTGTGTGCCAAGCCTGGAAACAGTGACAGGAGTGGGCCTGTGATGACAGCTGTAGGATCCAAACAAAGGAAGCAAGCCACACAGCTCAACGTAGAAGAAGAGAATACAATGCAGCATAACAAACCAATGCACAGTACAGCCATAAATAGCACAGCTACCCTTCATTTGATCAATTTCCTGATAACAAGCATAGTGGCTATTTATGGAGAATTGGTGTAGGGATAAAGTTTTACGCTAAACCTACAACACAACCTATTTAAAAAAAAAAAAAAGGAAAAAATAAATAAAAAATCATATTTGACACTGCAAGTTATCGTAACCAAATATTAATGCTACTTTTACATATTTAAAGCATGAATATGGCAAAAATTGTAAATTATGTACAGATTCCCAAATTTTATTTTAGGTGTATTCAGCCTGTGATTGAAAGCCTCAGCTCCGTTCGTGTAAGCTGTGTCAAGGGGGGTGCGTCCCTTCCCTCCAATCAACTCACACTGTGCTCTTCAGTGTGTAACTCGACACTGAAGCCACCTGCTTTCTGAAAGCTCAGGCAAGCTGTATAAAATTCTGGACTTTGAAAGGCTATAGAGAAGAGAGGACCGCAGATAAACAGGTACAACTTACTGTATGTAGGATCATCTATTTCATCACTGTGTATCATCACTTAAACTAGGTATAATTAAGGTTTTATAACCACTTTATGACCGCTGACAGGTTAAGTGAATACCATTGATTATCTGGTTATAATGGCATCTGAAATTGGGTGGGATATATTAGGCAGCAAATAAACCTGTAGTCCCTGAAGTTGATGTGTTGAAAGCAGAAAGAATTGGCAATGTGATATGTTGAGCATTTTGGGCAAGTGAGGTCTTGGAATTATGGGAAGCCCACTCTACAAGATTGGTATCAGCTAAAGATCAACTGATTCATTATCACCATCTATCCCCCAATGGATACCAAGAAAAGAATGGTACGACGAGTACAAAAATCCCAAATTTCTCATCCATTGAGGGACACAGAACATTTGACCTTCAGGATGTCCAAAAGCTTTCCAACAGAGGGCTGGGCAACACAATAGCCCCTAACAGGCCAAGAGAATGCAACAAAAACCGGGGGTACTGCTCCCCTGGGGGGACTGCCTGAAGGCCCCTACATGCAAAGCTGCCATCAAATGAGGTCTTAAAAAAGGTCCACCTGGAGGAACTTCAAGAACACGTGAAATGAAAACCAGGTAGCAGCCTGGGAAACAGTTGTCTGATGCAGAATTTTTCGAGAAGAATTGACAGATCTATAGAGTATCTCTTGACAGCAATGGGTGGAACCTGATCCTCAAAACCATAAGCTTGAATGATGATCTGGCTGAGCCACCTAGACCTGATAGAACAAACAAGTCAAAGCACCCTTACAGGGTTCAATCCAGGATAACTAATAGGAAATCTGTGTCCCTGAAAGCAGCAGTGGTTGAGGGATGGACTCTCATAGCACAAACCTCTTTCAGACGACAAGGTTTTGGTTGATGTGCAAGACGAAAGCTACCTTAGGCAAGAAAAAAAGTTCTGGGCTTCACCACCACTTTGTGCTTATGCAAAACCAAAAAGGGTTTGATGCAGAAAAAGACCGTCTTGTTCAGAGACTTGCTGATCGGGAGAGGAGACTCCGGCACAGACAGGGTGTCCAGGACTAATTTCCAGCCCGACAGGCTGGCTTCCATTGTGAGGATCTTCCAAATGACAGATGGAAGGAAGGACTTTTTATTCCAGAGACATCAATCAGAGACAACCTGGTCTTTAGCAGAAGACAAATCGGTCGGTCCAGACTGGGCAAACAGGCTACCATCAGATCCCAGCGATAAGTCTGCAAATAACTGGATGATTTGGTCGTAAAGTCTTACATGACTGTGGAAAAGGCCTCAGTTGATGGAGCTGGAAAAGAGGACCCGACAAAGCAGAGGGTAAAAGGATTCCAAACTGCAGATGTTGGCACAGTCGGGCAAGCAGTCCTGAAGCCATTAGCAGAAAATAAGCTGGGAGCTGCCTGTAAAACAGGACTACCGTGTTTCCCCAAAAATAAGCCTGGGTCTTATATAAATTTTTGCAACAAAAGACACAGTAGGGCTTATTTTCGGGGTAGGTCTTACCATGTAATGTGCCGTCTTCTCTCCCCCTCTCTCCCCCTGTCAGGAATCCCCAGTGTGAACTGAGTTAAAATGCTTGTAAAATCCTGTAATCCCCTCTATTACAGTATTATATAATGTACAATGTGTGTGTTTCTGTGATATAATTGTGCCAAATACCTTCGTTATAGCGCTGCTCTGCGCTTCTGTGACCCGCCGGAGCTCTCTTCCCTGCAATTATATTACAGACACACACACATTGTACATTATATACTACTGTAATAGAGTGGATTATAGGATGTTACAAACATTTTAAACTAGGGCTTATTTTTGGGGTAGGGCTAATATTGCAGCGCTCCTGAAAAAAAAAAACGCTAGGTCTTATTTTTGGGGTAGGTCTTATTTTCCGGGAAACACGGTATTTCCCCTTCCGCACTTTCTGGGTTCATCCACTGACCTCTAATGTCACTGCTTTGTCCTGTAGAAAAAGTAGGGGATGGGGAATGGAATCACAGTGTGCAGGGGTAAACAGTGGTCTGATAATCCTATAGGTGTTGAATATTGAAGGTTCTAAATGGAGGCTGAAGCAATTAAAATGAGAGCAAGATAGGAGGCACTAGAGATAGAAGGCAAATACTACTACTATTACTGCCTTGCATTCTCCTGAGCATTCCAATAGGTTAAGGATGTTGCCCATCATATGGACCAACAGGAAGCCTTAGGACAAGGTTTCTCAACTCCAGTCCTCAAGAACCCCCAACAGGTCATGTTTTCAGGATTTCTCTCAGATGAAACGGCTATGGTAATTACTATGGCAGTGAAATTGATCAAATCACCTGTGCAAAATAATGGAAAGCCTGAAAACATGACCTGTTGGGGGTACTTGAGGATTGGGGTTGAGAAACATTCCCTTAGGAGGCAGGGAAGTGGCGAATGCCACACTTGAAAGACAACAAAAAAGAATTTTCATATCTTTATTATGCACAAATTGCCCATTTATCAGGAAGTCCCGGGCAATTTTCATTGAAGGCCTCTGATAACACATTTCACAACATATGCTCAGTATATGAACTGCCTTTTTACTTCTTTTCATGCTTTTACATAAGTCCAAATGTACCCAATTCCATGCACAATGCAGTTAAACACATCACAGACAGAAGCTTCAAGTCCTAATATTAGACATTAAGGGCCCTTTCACACGGGCGGATTAGTTTTTAAACATCCGCTTGCTCAGCAGGGATCGCTCCGTTGATCCCCGCTGAGCCGGCGGACGACTGTCTCTGCACACTGTGCAGGGACCGACCTGTCAGAGCGCCCCTCTCCTCTATGGGGGATCGGATGGAGATGGACCGTAGAGTCTGTTTTCATCTTTTCCGATCGACGGATGGAAAATAGGGTTTCTAGCCATCTGACTTTAGCGGATCGGATGTCAGCGGACATGTCACCGCTGACATCCGTCGCTCCATCGACCTGCATGGAGCGTCCGTTAAGTTTCGCCTAAAAAAAAATAAACTGACAGGCGGATCTGAATGGTCCGCCCGTGTGAAAGGGGCCCAAGGCAAGAATGTGCTCTTGATGTGATTGAGACCTCCACCCATTGCAGCATACAGTAGATGAAGTTGGCAGAAAGGAGAATAAGGTGCAGAAAATTTATGAAGGGCACTTGGATTCTGCTACAAATATGCAGGGAAGCTTTTCTTGCACCCACTTAGGTTTATAACCCGGCAACACACAAATATCTCCAGTTACTTGGCAACTGTCTATAACAGTCTCTTGTAATATGGCTGCTATGCCCTTTGAAGGCTGCCTTCATCTATAGACAAAACATATTCCCCTATTTTGGAGGAAATGGTTAAAGCGGTAGTAAACTGAGAATGTAACTACAAATCAGCAATATACAACTTCATTTTGCGGTTTTCAATCAAAGCACCGCATATAGTATGCAAATCAAACCTTCCTTGTTAGAATAAAGTATTTCTGAACTCTCCAGCTTATATCTCGCTGCCGCCATTACAACTCCTGCGTTCCACATCCGTACAGTTGTTCATTTCTGCTCAATGTATCTGTGGCCATAAGCTCGAAACCAAGCCTCGTTTTAGTTTCCGGTTGCTATGGAAACTGTGCTCAGCCAATAGGAGACAATCCTGCTGCTGCCCAGCTTCTCAATAGGAAAGGAGTATCGCGGAATCTCGGGGTCGAAGCCGGACACTAGGAAATGACGCAGCCCCGGCCTAGACCCAGCATTTTTACAGCGGCTAAAGCTTACAGGAAAAATTTGGGCTAACGGCGCATGCGCCGGTGACGTCAGCAAACCGAAAATGAACGATTCTTCGCAAAGCAAGCAGGTAAGAAAAGATTAAACATTTAAAAACCAATAGTATAAACCGGAAATTATTTAAAGAAAAATGCTCAGAATGGAGATACAACCGCTTTAGCACCAGTCAGGACACTTTTCACCATTAGATTTTTTTTTTTAACTCTCTCCTGAAGACTGAACCGGAAAGAGGAGGAAAAATTCCAAGTGATGGGGGTGGGGGGGGCAGGCCTCGCCTCCCCAGAAGGGGGTGGGGGGGGCAGGCCTCGCCTCCCCAGAAGGGGGTGGGGGGGGCAGGCCTCGCCTCCCCAGAAGGGGGTGGGGGGGGCAGGCCTCGCCTCCCCAGAAGGGGGTGGGGGGGGGCAGGCCTCGCCTCCCCAGAAGGGGGTGGGGGGGGGCAGGCCTCGCCTCCCCAGAAGGGGGTGGGGGGGGGCAGGCCTCGCCTCCCCAGAAGGGGGTGGGGGGGGGCAGGCCTCGCCTCCCCAGAAGGGGGTGGGGGGGGGCAGGCCTCGCCTCCCCAGAAGGGGGTGGGGGGGCAGGCCTCGCCTCCCCAGAGGGGGGTGGGGGGGGGCAGGCCTCGCCTCCCCAGAAGGGGGTGGGGGGGCCAGGCCTCGCCTCCCCAGAAGGGGGTGGGGGGGCCAGGCCTCGCCTCCCCAGAAGGGGGTGGGGGGGCCAGGCCTCGCCTCCCCAGAAGGGGGTGGGGGGGCAGGCCTCCCCTCCCCAGAAGGGGGGGAGGCCAAGCTGCGCCGCCTCAGAAGGGGGAGTAGGCCGAGCCGTGCCTCCCCAGAAAGGGGGGGGGGAGGCCGAGCCGCGCCTCCCCAGTATCAGTCCCCACTGGAAGATTTCCCCTCTATTTGTGTTCTGGTGGAAGCTCAAAAATGCATTTCCCCCCAGCTTTATTCTTGGTACAGAGGGCCACAAGCAAAAACTGTGCAAATCTATTTTTAACCCCAATAATATATTTTGGCTTAGGGAATAATTTAACAGTCTGGGCTAAATTACAACTCCATAATAGTAACTCAAAAGCACTAGAACTTGATTGAAGATCGATTTACCACTGCGAAAGCAATACGTTAAGTGGCTCTGTAGGTGCACATGGCTTGTAAAGGGGTGGGGGGGGGGCTGTTCTAAGGAAACATGCCTATGTAGCTTTCTAACTCCAGTCTTGGCTACAAGAAGAGTTGAACAACAACTATCTGTTCAAGTAATTTAACAACTGTTCTCAGGACAAGCTTCAAATTTCAGGGACTATGGCTCCCCACGCACAACCCCCAACCCTGACACAAATATGTTAATCCCCAAAGCTTGTCAGAGATCTGTCGCTGTGTCCCCTGGGATACTTGAAGTCTGTAAACCACTGTGACCTAATTCCAGAGAAGTAGCCAGCTCCATTTCAACAACTGCCAGTGGAGCAATAAAGGTGCAAAGTCTTCAGCCTTGCAAATGAAAATTGAAAGCAAACCCCCCCCACCCCGAAGGTACGCAGGCCCCGATCATGGAGATCCTGGACTTCTAACCTAGTTATTTAGGGAAAAAATAAAAAGTAAATTTTCTACTCCTGTCCAGCATACCCATTCAAGCTCAGTGACTAGACTTGATTGGGGTTATTAATCTGGAGCTTGCACCTTTAAAACGTCCAGGGCGGCTTCTATGTTTTTGCCCTCACCAAGTTCCTTTTAAAAAGGAAGTTCTTTGAAAAAGTATTCATACCCCTCGAAATTTTCCACATTTTGTCATGTTACAACCAAAAACGCAAATGTATTTTATTGGGATTTTATGTGATAGCCCAACACAAAGTGGCACATAATTGTGAAGTGGAAGGAAAATGATAAATGGTTTTCAATTTTTTTTTTTTTTTACACATAAATATCTGAAAAGTGTGGAAGAGGAATCCTAAAGCTACCTGCTCCTCCACCAGACTAGCCAATAAATACCCGGTAATCATTGTATTTGTGGAACATGTTCTGGCCTGCTTGCTCAGCGAGTAAAAATTTACAAGGCGAGTTATAGGGAGAGTATGTATAGGATGCTGAAAGTTGCTCCTGTAAAGGAAATAGGCAACCAACAGGTTTATAAATGTTGAAGCTTTTCTAAAAAGACCAGCATCAGTAAAAGAGAACAGGAGATTTTTCAACCATGGCAGGACTTTCAACTTGAAAGCCCATTCATATTATGCAAGCTAATAATCTAAATTGGAAACCGTGCAAAATTGTGCATAAAAAGTAAAAATAGCGAGCTGCAAAACAAAAAAAAGAAGAGGATGTCCGCTCTAATAAAGTGCTATAAAATCAGAGCGCGACAAATCCCAGACGCCAGGTGACCATGGCGAAAAGAAATTGAGTCCTCGCGCCTGGGCTACTACCCAAATTCTCCACACTCCCCGTGCGCGCCCCACCCACTATGTACCCAGGGGGCTGCGCTTGCCCATTTGCGGGCCTGTATAGCCGTCTGGTAGAGGGGAGGGACTTGTTGCTGACTTGTTGACAGTTTCCCCGGCCATTAAGGCCAGGAAAGAATGTAATGCGATGTGCATTGCATTACATTCAGTGGAGCACAGAGGAGACATGCAGTGTCTTTTAGACCCTGGATGTCGCATAAGTAGGGCCGAAACAACTAATCGATTAATCGACAACTAATCGATTATGAAATTAATCGATTACTATTTTCATAATCGATCAGTAACATAATGGGGTTAAAAAAAAATTTGCCCTTTACAGTACAAAAAGAGCAAATGGCTACTGTAAATATTACTTTCACTGTCCCACAATAAAAAATGAACCCCTTACAGCGATTTGCTCTTTTTGTACAATTTTTTTTTTTAACACCATTATGTTACTAAACATCTCAGGCCTGGGTCACACCTCTGTTTTTTTGGTGCTTTTTGCAGAAACGCACTACAGTTCATTTACATGGTTTCCTATGGGACACGTTCACATCCATGATTTTTTCAGCTGCTGCGTATTTGGAAAGGGCAAGGACTTTTTTTAAACGCAAAACGGTGCTTTTTTGTTTTTTTGGTTCAATATACTTCAATAGAGAAGCTGCAGAAAAGCATGTAATAATGTGTTTTTTAGTCTGCCCAACAACAAATTGGCCAAAAATAAATAAAAAAATGTAAAAAATGCAAATCTCAGCAAAATTACCTTTTTTTTACGGTTATTAACCAATCAAAACAATAAATCGGCCAACTAATCGATTATGAAAATAATCGTTAGTTGCAGCCCTACTCATAAGGCTGAATTCACACCTATGCATTTTTTGTGCTTTTTTGCATTTTGCAGATTTGCACTACAGAACGTGTTCCATAGGAAACCATGTTAAATGGACCGTAGTGCAAATCTGCAAAAAGCACTAAAAATGCATAGGTGTGAATCCAGCCTTAAAGTGAACCTGTTACCAAAACAAAAATCATCACAGGGATGATACAAAAAAAAAAAAAAGTTAAGAAAAACAAATATTTTTTTTAAACTGGAAAAACTTGGTTACACCCAAGCACATAAAATCCCCCCACATAGACGCACGAACAAACGTAAACACACGCGGCGGGGCACCTACGCCTGAAAACGATTGCGATACACATTACATATCGCCGCGCACGCTGGAATGAGAGCAATAATTCTAGCACCAGACCTCCTCCGTAAAGCTAAACCGATGCTCCTCAGAGATCATAAAACACCATTTATTTTGTAAAAAACATAAAAATATTGCGCACGATAATAAAATCACCCATCCAAACAGCAAATACTTCCGGTTCACTTCCTGTATGTGATGACATAACAGTCGAGACACTCCAACCAACGCATTTCGTCATAAACAGACATCTTCCCCGGTTTTAACTAAATAAATGGCGTTTTATGATTTCTGCACTGAGGAGAATTTTATCGGCTTATTTTCACATGATTGTGTGGGTGTATTTATCGCCCATCTATACAGACTACGCTGGAACTTGTGGAAAGAGATGCTATTGAGATTCTGCAGCCACAGGCTGAGCATTTATAGGCCCACTCTGAATAAGGAGGTCATTTTCATCTGGTAAGCCTGCAACCTATTACTTCTGGCGACTAGTGACACTGGCGATTTGTCTAACTATTAGATCAACAGGCGTTGCATTCACAGGATATTGTTAAAGTAAACTTGTGTGTCATGTTTATTCTCTTAATTTTATTAAGCACTACATTTTTAATTGTATTTGGACACAAAATCAAACCCCCCGACCAGAACAGAGCTCTGCCTTTTTTATATGGGCAGAGCTCAATTCTGTCTCTCTACCCAACGATCGGCAGGTGAGGGCAGACATTTAGTGCCCACCACCTGCAAATCAGCTTGTGATGAGTAATGAAAGAAGCGGTGAGGGCTCATTTACACTTGCTTCGGCTTTAAACACACATTCAGCCCTGGTTCACACTGGTGCGTTTTGACATGCGATTTGGCATGTCAAAACGGCGGTACTTGCTGCAAATTGCCGGCAATGGCACCGTCCTAATCGGTGCGGCGCTGCACCGATTTCAAAAAGCCGTTTCTGTACTACTTTTTGCGATTTTGGCCCATGATTTACATTGACATCTGTGCAGAAACCTGCACAGATGTCTCTGTAATCGCGGCCGAAATCGGGACTGACAGGCGGGAGTGAAATCGTGCGAGTTCAGCTGAACTCGCACGGCTTCATTCTCGCAGCCCAGTGTGAACCTGGGCTCACGGTTAGTTTACACTTACTTCAAAACAAGGCTTTGTTAAAGCTTTCTGAACGCCAGTCAAAGCTCCTGTCACCAAATAAAATGGTTAGCTTACAGTCCTGTTTACACCTTGCTTTTGCTTTGCTTTAAAAATTATACCCCATGTAGCTTTAGTGGTGCTTCAAAGAGTCTTCAAAGCCTCCATAGAAGTCTATGGCAAAGCTCACTTGAAGCCCCACTGAAGCCTCAATGAAGCACCAAGCAAAAGAAAGGCGTAAACAGGACTGTAAGCTACCCATTTTATTTACTGACAGGAGTGTTAACTAGCATTCAGATAGCATTAAAGCGGTGTTCCGCCGAAAAAAAATATTAAAAAAGTCAGCAGCTACAAATACTGCAGCTGCTGACTTTTAGTATTAGGACACTTACCAGTCCAGGGCGCCCGCGATGTCGGCACCCGAAGCAAAATCTGTCCATCGGCTCTCGGGTGCTGCCGCCGTCATCTTCAGTAAAGGAATCAGGAAGTGAAGCCTTGCGGCTTCACTTCTTGGTTCCCTACTGTGCATGCGCGCTGCGCGTCCTCGCTGGTCCCTGCTGTCTTCTGGGACCTGTGTGTCTCCTAGAAGACAGCAGGGGGGGGGGGGGGGGGGTTGGGACGACAGACAGAGTAGGCGCCAGACGTGGCGTAGGTTACCGCAGTGATCTATGCCAGGAAGTGGAAAAGAGCCACAATATTCACAGAAAAGCACCACATCCCGATTGTATGGAAAAAAAAAAAACTCTTCCATGCTAGGAAGTGGGAGCAAATACCTGTATTAGACAGGTATCTGCTCCCTCCTCCCCCCTGAAAGATGCCAAATGTGACACTGGAGGGGGGGGGGGGAGGATTCCAAAAAGTGTAAGTTCAATTTTTGGGTGGAACTTCACTTTAACAAAGCGTGTTCGAAGCCATATTTTGAAGTGTAAACTAGCCCTAAAAGTCCATACTTCCCTTTAAAACAGATACAGAGCTTTGGGCTTTTCAGGAAAGCGTGCCTATAAGCCATTTTCTATTAAGCACATGCAAAGATGACAAAAACCAAGTAAAGCTTAACACCTTAACAGTGTTATTTGTCGTCATACTCATTTTTAATCATGTGCTTGAGATTATTATTATTATAATACAAAATTTATATAGCGCCAACAGTTTGTGCAGCACTTAATATAAAAGGGAGATTATACAATTCAAAACAAGGGCCCTGCTCCTGCAAGCTTACAATCTAAGGTGCTTATAGACAGCAAAGACTTGGAAAACGTAAAAAAGCCTAATTTGCAGAAATATCAAAACATATACATACCATTAAAGTCTGCAGTGTGATCACAGGCACACTCTATAATCAAAGCTGGCCACACAAAAATAAAGATTTTGCCCCCTTGTCATCAACTACAAGAGAATCAGGTCATTAGCAGGCCACAGCTGACAAGTGAAGGTGAGACATTCCATACATTCCACACGCAGCAGTTATTTGATTGGGGGGGGGGGGGGGAAGTATTTCATTCCCTTTCCTAGTCCTCCATTTATCAATGTAGGCACTGACAAAATAGGCAGCTCTAACAAGGTTTCATGCAATTCATGTATGCATTGTATTGAAGGCACAGAGTGTTTCCCTGTTCTGTGTTCTCTGGAAGGTACGGGACTTCCTGAATGTTACTTGCAATTGACAACACACCTCACACGTACATAAGTATGTAAAGCTATAGTGATAGATGGTAGTGGTTTAACCACTTGCTGCCCGGGGCAATGCTGACATTTCTCACATACATGTTAAAATCAGCATTTTTTTTGCTAGAACCCCTAAAAACATTTTTCTGAAAGCAGAGGCCCTGGAGAATGAAAAAAAAAAAAAAAAAAAAGAAAAAGTTGGTTATTGCAATTTTATAATATTTGCTTAACCATTTATCAAAATGCAAGTTTTAAAGGACCAAAAATAAAAACACTTAAAAAAAAAAAGTCAAATTCACCTTTTGGGAATAAAAAAAAAAAAAAAAGAAATATTATTATTATGGCCCTATTCCTCCTCCACTACCTCCTCCCGCCGACACCCATGGCAGGGACACTACCTCCTCCCGCCGACACCCATGGCGGAGACACTACCTCCTCCCGCCGACACCCATGGCGGAGACACTACCTCCTCCCGCCGACACCCATGGCGGAGACACTACCTCCTCCCGCCGACACCCATGGCGGAGACACTACCTCCTCCCGCCGACACCCATGGCGGAGACACTACCTCCTCCCGCCGACACCCATGGCGGAGACACTACCTCCTCCCGCCGACACCCATGGCGGAGACACTACCTCCTCCCGCCGACACCCATGGCGGAGACACTACCTCCTCCCGCCGACACCCATGGCGGAGACACTACCTCCTCCCGCCGACACCCATGGCGGAGACACTACCTCCTCCCGCCGACACCCATGGCGGAGACACTACCTCCTCCCGCCGACACCCATGGCGGAGACACTACCTCCTCCCGCCGACACCCATGGCGGAGACACTACCTCCTCCCGCCGACACCCATGGCGGAGACACTACCTCCTCCCGCCGACACCCATGGCGGAGACACTACCTCCTCCCGCCGACACCCATGGCGGAGACACTACCTCCTCCCGCCGACACCCATGGCGGAGACACTACCTCCTCCCGCCGACACCCATGGCGGAGACACTACCTCCTCCCGCCGACACCCATGGCGGAGACACTACCTCCTCCCGCCGACACCCATGGCGGAGACACTACTCCTCCCGCCGACACCCATGGCGGAGACACTACTCCTCCCGCCGACACCCATGGCGGAGACACTACTCCTCCCGCCGACACCCATGGCGGAGACACTACTCCTCCCGCCGACACCCATGGCGGAGACACTACTCCTCCCGCCGACACCCATGGCGGAGACACTACTCCTCCCGCCGACACCCATGGCGGAGACACTACTCCTCCCGCCGACACCCATGGCGGAGACACTACTCCTCCCGCCGACACCCATGGCGGAGACACTACTCCTCCCGCCGACACCCATGGCGGAGACACTACTCCTCCCGCCGACACCCATGGCGGAGACACTACTCCTCCCGCCGACACCCATGGCGGAGACACTACTCCTCCCCCAGACGCAACAGATGGGGCCCTTTTTCTTCCCTGGATACGAACAATGGGGAAATATTCCTCCAACTAATACCAATGATGGGGCATTCTTGACTCATTGACGCCAGGGCATTTTCTACACCACTGGCCACAGTCTGGCCCCCTCAAAGTCAACTGACCCTTTGCTGAGAAAGTTTGGAGACCCCTGATATAGACAGTAACTAGATACCAAACATGTCAATCCTAAAACTTGTGCGTGCCAATAAAATGGCGAAAACTACAATACCCAAAATTGGTGAAGCTTTAAAAGCCTTTATGGGTTATTAGTTTAAAGTGAACTATGGCCCCAGAATGATTGATCTCACTTTAATACCTCACATGTGTGCCGCATCTGACATTTACAGACATTTACAGACACATGCGCACCCTATACTCAAGACTTCTTTATGAGGATAATAAAAAGACATTCATTAGCATAACACTATCTGCAAATTGATATTTAGCAAAAGGAAGGAAAAAAAAAAAACAAGACAAGACACACACCAATGTCGTGGAGAAGGAAGCCTGTCCCCAAACTGGTCAGGTCCTCCAAGCTGCAATAGCAAACGTGGAAGGAGCAGGAAACAAGATTCCTGGAACCGACTCAAATGGGCAACGCATCTCCTAAAAATAACCGGCCTGATGGCTTCTCACACTTTCAGAAGACGACACAGGTGCACAGCTGCCTCCAGCAAGCCATGAAAACTCCGTCTGCACATTCGTCGTCACCCTTCCACTATCACGCCGTCAGCTGCTGACCACCTGTGGTTCTTCAGGTAGCACACCATATGCTGCAACTTCCGCCTGCTACTGAAGAACCAGCTGCCCAGCTCCGTGCTGAATAATAAAAAAAATAAAAAAAAATAAAACACTACTGCCATCTACACTGACCACACAACATCCACACAAAGGAATAAAACACAACAACCCATCAAAGTGTAGACAATTTTTCTAGAAAAATGCACAAGCATACAGGAGCCAACAGGTCATGTTAGAAAGCCAGGTAGAATGCGTGTTCATTGACACCAATAGAAAACCAAGATGACGGCTTTTGTTTAATCTATAAACTATCCGATTCAGAGGACGGGTTACAAAGATCAATGATGAGTGGAGATGTGCTTCAGTTTGAATAAGAGCAATGTGTACAGCAAGCTTCTTCAAAGCTTCAAGCACATTGTCAAAGCTTCTAAAGCAGGGGTGTCAATCTCAAATTTCATCAAGGGCCGCATCAGCATTAAGATTGCCCTCAAAAGGACCGGTTGTATCTGTAAGATTAGATGTCCAGTGCATCCCCTCCCCTTACATTAGATGTTAAGAGCCACAATCAGAAGTTGAGTCCCCCACTCTCCCTTACATCACAGTGCACCCCCCTTTCCTTAAAGGATCACTAAAAAAGGTAAAAAAAAAAATGTTTTTAAATATCAAACATGTTATACTTACCTTTACTCTGCAGCTCGTTTTGCACAGAGTGGCCCCGGACCTGGTCTTCTGGGGTCCCTTGACGACTGTCTCAGCTCCTCGCAAGAATTCACTACCTTCATGCCAGCGAGCTCGCATGGTGATGAGTTCTTGTGGGCGCGCTCTTGTGATACAGCCGGCGGCTATAGCCGCTCACTGTATCACTCGGCCCCGCCCCCCACCATTGGATGTGATTGACCGCAGCACGAGCCAATGGCTGCGCTGCTTTCAATCAACCAATGAATGAGCCGAGAAGCCGGCCGAGATGCCTGTGCGTTCACAGCGTGGGACTTTCGAGGGGTCAGTTAACTAAACAGGGGCTCGGGCGCTAATCCTCAGATGTTTTTTCACCTTAATGCATAGAATGCATTAAGGTGAAAAAACTTGTACCTTTACAACCCCTTTAAGCTGCTGCTGGAAAGAAGCTGGATGCATTGCTTAAAAGCAGAAAGTAAGGGTCTTGAGGAGGACCAGAGGAGGGCGAGGGCCACATGAAATGGCCTGGAGGGCTGGAATCGGCCCACGGGCCTTGTGTTTGACACCTGTGTTCTTAAGTGACCGTCTTGTAAATAAAACAGTTACTGTATATTGTAGTGGCATGGAGATCACACCAAAAATATATTATCCAATATTATATATCCAATTTTGGTATAAAAAGATGAGGCTGCCCCGAATAGATACCAAAATAAACACCTATCGCTGACTTTTACCTATAGATAAGCCTTATACCATTTACTGTACATGCAGCCGGTGACGTCACCAGCGCATGCGTCGTGAAGGAACACCCTGTGCCATAAACGGCAGGTCCCGTGTGCATGCGCGGGAGTGAGGGCACCGCCAGTCACACGGCTGCAGTCCACCGACCCCGGAAGACCGGGTGAAGATGGAAGTGCCTGCAGTGGTGACAGCTCGGCGCAGGAAGGCTTCAGGTAATTGCAATGCATACTAGCACATTATGACATTACCTTTCAGGTTAAAGCAAAAAAAAAAAAAAGAAAACCGTCCAGCAGTTAACCGCTTTTTGGGCCCCATTCACAGATCAATTTTTCTCAGCAGGGGATCGGTCTGCTGATCCCCTGTTAACAGGCAGATGACAGACACAGCCCACTCTGCTCTATAGGCAGCCGATGTAAACGGACCGGCTGCCCATTTACCCCCAGACTGCTCTCCGATCTGAAGTGGGAGCAATAATTCTATGGTGGTTATTCACCGGTAAGTCTAAACGGAGGACCTATAGGAAAATTTGGGGTACTGAATTTAGCAAGACGTGCGCATTTTTAGGCCCTTTTCACAAGTCCGTTGACATCCGCCTCTCCATAGAGGAGAATGGAGGGTTCGATCAGGTCTGCCTGAAAAATGGACAGGCAGACCCGATTGAACCACTCGTGTGAAAAGGGCCCTAAAAAAGGCACACATCTTGCACCCCCGCCCACTGCTCCCCCGGGTGCACACCCGCCGCTACTAGCGTAGAATGAGCAGTTCCGTTATTTCTGGTCACATGCTCCGCTCTGTGTGTACTACAATTCCCATAGAGCGGAATGTGTCTGCAGGTAGATATGTAGTCTTGGGTGCAATCAGGAAAGGGTGGCTATTCACATACACAAGGGGGAGAATGAATAAAGCCACCCTAGAACAGAAATCTGAGAACAGCAGACACATTGCATTTATTTGATAAAAATTAAAGTTATAGCGGAGTTCCGGCTTGTTTGTTTATTTTTTAAATAACCCCTGAGATGTTCGTACCTAATACCATTTACAATGTAATGTGTATAAAATGTGGGTATTCTAAAACATGTTCTTTTTTTGGGGGAAAAGAAAAGCGTACTTTGTAGCCCCCAGGGAGCACGCTCCCATCTTTAGTGTGGGCATCTGAAGCCCACTTTTTCCTCTTTCTGGGATACGGCGCTGCTGGCTACCCAGCATGTGCCTCCTGTTCTCACGCATAGCGCAGCACACTCATTGTGATTCTATAAGCAGCGCATTCATATTGACTCCTGGAACTGATAACACAGCGGTGAGGTACAGCGGAAACAAAAAGGATTAATCAAACAAAATATGCCTGGAACTCCACTTTAAGGTCAATTCTGCATTTTAACTCAGCAGGTATCCTAGCCCCATGATGTTGGTAAAGGATGGGGACATGGGGGGGGGGGGGGGGGGTTAAGGGTGTGGTACAGGATCCCAATGCCAAAAGGTCACACACAGAATAAGTAAAACATTTTTAAAATCCGCTATAAAAGATTTTAAAAGCAGGCCAGCACACATTTTTGTATCCGGTTTAGGAGATCCGCTCATCTGCATTTTAGCAACGCTCCTAAATTCAGAAGCCAAAAAAAGGTTAGAGAGCCGGACTAAAAAAAGTCCTGTACAGTTTCAAATGGCAGAGGCGTTTAGAACTCTAAATATACCCTATAACAATTTTGTCTGTTTCTGAAGCTGGAAGGGTTTACGATATGCAAAATGATCGGATTTAAGCTCGGCAGCCAAGTTATTTCCTCTTCCACACCCAGCTTAGATAACCCTTCTTCCAAAAGGCTGCTATGTGAAAACTACCATAACTATATGGAACCCACATTATCTGGCATTGTATTTATTATTTCTAGGAAGCACATCTTATTGTGTTGGTCTTTTTAGACCAGCGGTCTCCAATCTGCGGCCCAGAGGCCGGATGCGGCCCTTTGCTTGACTTTATATGGCCCTTGGTCATTTGTCACCAACGAAGGGGCACAGTTCCTCCCAACACCACCAATCATGAGGCAAATTTCCTCCCAATGACACCAACAATGAGGCCCAATGCCACCAATGATGGGGCATAGTTCCTCCCAATGACACCAACGATGGGGCCCAAATGCCACCAATGATGGGGCATAGTTCCTCCCAATGACACCAACGATGGGGCCCAAATGCCACCAATGATGGGGCACAATTCCTCCCAGTGACACCAACAATGGGGACCAATGAGACCAAGGATGAGGCATAATTCCTACCAAAGACACCAACTACGGGGTGCAAGTCTTCTCACTGACACCAAAGATGGGGCATTGTTTACCCCAACTGATGCTGGAAAATTTTCTACTCCCGATGGCCACAGTCCGGCCCCCCTAAAACCTGAAGGACAGTAAACTGGCCATTTGCTTATAAAGTTTGGAGACTCCTGTTTTAGACCAAAGAATACTTACCAGTTCTCAGCGGCATTCCAGTTTTCCCATTTACTCACCGACATGTGATCGTAAACGATCGCCTTGCAAAACAACCCATTCAGTTTAAAATAAAAATGAAAAGGCAAAACATTTGTGAATATAAAAAAAAAAAAAAAATAATAATATTATTATAAATAAACCCCCCACCCCCCTTTTTTTTTTTTTTATAACTGATCACATTCCCTCTGTTCTCAGCTGCATAAGAGCTGGGGAGGATAAACAGCAGGACACTGGGCTTCCCAGTGAATGGCTGTGCAGGGGGGGGGGGAAGCGTGTCAGAAAACAAATCTGATCATTGGAAGAGAGCAGGCCGGGTTCCCAACATGGCTAGAGAACTGACCACGCTGCGCTCTGCTGCTTAGTGTGGTCAGTGTTTAATAAGAAAGCAAGAGGGACTGGCAGGAACACCAGGGATTTCACATAAAGGAGCAATACAAAGAACAGGGGACTTTGTCATAAAAGTACATGGTACAGCAGCCACATATCAGGAATATGAAACGTTGAGTTTACATAATTCTCCTCCAATGATCAGGCTTGTCCTGACGCCACACCTCCATACACAGCCATTCACTGGGAAGACCAGTGTGCTACTACTCCCCAGCTCTATGCAGCTGAGGGAATGTAATCACTTCTAAAAAAATTTTTTTTTTTTTAAATGATAAAAGGGCATTTATAAATTGTTTTTTTTTTTAGCAATACACAGAAATGTGTTGCCTTTCATTTCTATTTTAAACTGAATGGGTTGTTTTACATAGTGAGGGTTTATATATACACTTTAAAGCAGAACTTGACCTTGCACCCCCCCCAACTTTAAGCCTTACCCACCTGGCGGTAAGTTCTGCTTAGATTTTAATACTAACCACCCACCCAGTGCTGCCCAGCTAAGAGCCTCTTCTCTGGCAGCATTAGGTCCTGTGCCGTAATGTTTCCCAGGGACATCATTGCTCAGCTGACGGCTGCTCAGCGTTCAGCTGGCATGCCTCTCGATGTGCAGACAGACCCGCCCCCTCCTCCTTTCCTCAATAAAAGCCTATGCATACGAGGAACATATCATGTGACCCCCCCGGTGACCTATAAGGGGGCTTTTAAAGTGTCGCCTATGGAAAATATAGAGTACTGACCATGTTTGACATGTTGGTTATCCATTTACTTGGTGCAACCTCTGCCTTTAAATTTCACCCAAAAATTTGTAAATTTTTTTTGTGTCCCATAAATTTTTACAGACATTTCCTGTTTCCCAGACCTTTGCGGTAATATCGTGTTACATAAAAAAATTGGAACTACCACTATTTTATTCTCTAGGGTGTCTGCTTTCAGAAAATATATGTTTGGGCGTTTTATGCAATCTTCAGGCCTAAAATGTTTTTTTATAAAACGTGTGCAAAAAACACAAAACGGCTCTGGCTAAGAAAGAGTTAATGGGCAAGTTCACCTTCGGGAACATATTACATGTTGTACCCATAAGATCTGTAAGTAAGAAAAAAAAAAAATTTGTCAAGCCCTGCTCTAAAAAGACCCACACAAGAATAAGATTTGCTTTCTAGAGATTGTAAATTCAATGCCAACTATCGTAGGAAAGGGAGTTTACATATAGAAGCCCTTTGGAAGAAAGGTTATCGGGAGTTTGCTGTTGCTATGATAGCAGCTCTGTATCCATGGAAATGTTTCTTGCAAAACTAAAAGACGGACACAAAACCCAAATGGCTGGAGACGCCACTGATCTGATGCAAGAAACGCCCAATAACAAAAGCCTTAAAAATAAAAAACAGAACATACAGACTCTTTACTATTTTAAATAAAAAAAGAATTATATATATATATATATATATATATATATATATATATATACATACATACACACACACACACACACACACACCACTTTATTAGGTACACCTGTTCTGTTGCTTGGCAACACAAATTGCTAATCAGCCAATCACATAGCAACAACCTAATGCATTTAGACATCTAGACATGGTGAAAACAACCTGCTGAAGTTCAAACCGAGCATCAGATTGGGGAAGAAAGGGGATTCAAGTGACTTTGAACGTGGCATGGTCGTTGGTTCCAGACGGGCTGGTCCGAGTATTTCAAAAACTTCTGAGCTACTGGGATTTTCACACACAAACATCTCTCAGGTTTACAGAGAATGGTCAGAAAAAGAGAAAATATCCAGCGAGCGGCGGTTGTGTGGAGGAAAATGCCTTGTTGAGGTCAGAGGAGAATGGGCAGACTGGTTCCAGATGATAGAAAGGCAACAGTAACTCAAATAACCACTCGTTACACCCAAGACTACAGAAGCAGAAGACACCGGGTGCCACTCCTGTCAGCGGAGAACAGGAAACTGAGGCTACAATTGGCACAGGATCACCGACATTGGACAATAGAAGATTGGAAAAACGTCTGGTATGAAGAGTCTCGATTTCAGCTGCGACATTCAGATTTTTGGGTCAGAATTTGGTGTAAACAACATGTAAGCATGGACCCATCCTGCCTTGTATCAACAGTCCAGGCTGGTGGTGGTGGTGTAATGGCATGGGGGACATTTTCTTGGCACATTTTGGGCCCCTTAGTACCAATTGAGCATGGTTTAAACCCCACGACCTACCTGAGTATTGTTGCTGACCATGTCCATCCCTTTATGACTACAGTGTCTCCATCTTCTGATGGCTCCTTCCAGCAGGATAATGCACCATGTCACAAAGATCCAATCATCTCACCACTGGACAATGAGGTCACTGGACTCCAATGGCCTCCACAGTCACCAGATCTCAATCCAATAGAGCACCTTTGGGATGTGGTTGAACAGGAGATTCGCATCATGGATGTACAGCCGACAAATCTGCAGCAACTGCGTGATGCCATCATGTCACTATGGACCAAAATCTCTGAAAAATGTTTCCAACACCTTGTTGAATCTATGCCACGAAGAATGAAGGCAAAAGGGGGTCCAACCCATTAATAGCAAGGTGTACCTAATAAAAAGTGGCCTAGAAGCAGGGCTTTTTTTTTTCTCAAACAATAGGTGCTGGAACTCAACCACGACCCCCCAAAACCCCTCCCCCTACACACACCCTCCAAATCACATCAAATAGTGGGTGTGGTCAGTCAAATTTCACAAACAGTGGGAGAGTCTTAAAAACGGCATTAAAATCAGGGGGGGGGGGGGTTTACACACAGACTGCAGAGCTGTCAACTGTAAACGCAGAAACCGGACTTCTGTGTTTACAAGTGATTGTGGTGAGCAGGCCCCCCCCCCTTCCCCCAAGGGTCTGAGTCAGAGGTGGCGGAACCGAGTTCCACCAAGTTCCCCCTGAAAAAAAGCCCTGCCTAGAAGTAATGTGGGCGACCCCATTCTCAGCCTATTCCAACTACCCTGTAAAAAAGGAAAGAAATCTATACTTACCTACTGAATATACTCGAGTATAAGCCGACCCGAATATAAGCTGAGGCACCTAATTTTACCACAAAAAAAATTAAAATTGGGAAAACGTATTGACTCGAGTATAAGCCTAGGGTGTCCATCTGCATGCCTCACTGTGCCCATGACTAGACTGACGTTTAACATGGGAGTCTATGGAAGGGGTGCCCGGCTTTGAAAAAAATAATCGGTGCTCCCCGGCCGTAGGACACTTGTAGAGGAAGAGTGGGGCTACATGGGTGCCAAGTTTGGGGTCCAGGGGACCTACGGCCGGCACCGGGTCCCCAAAGTCCGGGAGATCAGGCGCAAAAAGGAGTATAAGCCGAGGGAGGCATTTTCAGCACAAAAAAAATGTGCTGAAAAACTCGGCTTATACTCGAGTATATACGGTATTCGGAAGCCACTCCAGTCTGGTCACATGATCAGATCCCAGGGTCAGCTTCAGTGTGGAGGAAGGACAGCAGACAACGGATGCCCCATAGTAAGCCTATGGGTGACATCGCTCTCACGCTACTCTTCACTGAACCTGGCCTGTGAAGAGATCATGTGACCAGACTGGCACACCTTCAGAGTTGGTAAATATAGACTTCTTTCTTTTACAGCACGGGTGTCCAACCAAGATGGCTATGAATGCAGCCCAACACAAAATCATAAACATGCTTAAAAAAAAAAAAAAAAAAAAAAAAAAAAAGTTGATTCATTGGAAAAAAAAAAAAAGAAAAAAGGAATTACAAAAAAATAAAAAAAAAATAAATAAAAAAAAGTTAAATTTATTTTTTTCCGAATTTTTCCATTTACAACTGGCGAACACATGTGGCCAAAAAAATCTGAGTGTCTTTACTGGACTTTTTTCTAAGTTTTATCTTCCCAAATAAAATGATCCCACAATCACGCCTTATTCATGGCATCCTTTTACGACAACACCTATTATTTGAGAGCAACGGTTTTCAAGGAAGGAGCGCACGAAGGGCAAAATAAGAACCAAAATACCTGCTGAGAGACCTTGAGAATTCATCCATCCAACCAGATATTGATCCGTTAGTTTATCAAAAACAATGTCAAATAAATATCGCACCAGTTTTGTGTTGCCCTCTTTTTTAATAAAAAAAAAAATACAAACAAAACAAAGTTTTATTACAGCTACATTATATCCGTGATCATTAATGTGTGATCTGCCTGACCTTTCCTGATTATCGGCTCTCATTGTTGGTGTATTTTATGTGCGGCCCTCTTCTTCCAATGTGGCCCAGGAAAGTCAAAAATTTTGACACCCCAGCTTCACAAAAAAATATTCTAAGAATGGGGGGGATTTAGGTATAGTTAGGACTAGAGATACTGGAATTACTCTTTATGTAGATTGAACATAGGGCCGAAACAACTAATCGATTAATCGACAACTAATCGATTATGAAATTAATCGATTACTATTTTCATAATCGACTAATCGGCCAGTAACATAATGGGGTTAAAAAAACTCAAATTAGCCCTTTATAGTACATAAAGAGCATATCGCTACTGTAAATATTACTTTCACTGTCCCACAGTAAAAAAAATGAACCCCTTACAGTAGCGATTTGCTCTTTTTTGTACTAATTTTCGTTTTTTTTTAACCCCATTATGTTACTAAACATCTCAGGCCTGGGTCACACCTCTGTTTTTTGGTGCTTTTTGCAGAAACACACTACAGTTCATTTACATGGTTTCCTATGGGACACGTTCACATCCATGATTTTTTTTCAGCTGCTGAGTATTTGGAAAGGGCAAGGACTTTTTTTAAACGCAAAGCGGTGCTATTTTGGTTTTTCGGTTCAATATAGAAGGTGCAGAGAACCATGTAATAATGCGTTTTTTTGTGGCAATTTGTGCTTTTTAATCTGCCCAACAACAAATTGGCCAAAAATAAATAAAAAAATACCTTTTATTTTTTTAAGGTTATTAACCGATTAATCGAAACAATAAATCGGCCAACTAATCGATTATGAAAATAATCGTTAGTTGCAGCCCTAATTGAACAACACGCATACTGGATTATATTCATACAGATCAGAAGTAGGAGGAAATTTTTATGCCCATTATTACGTTTTAGCTTCAAAAGAGATAAGCTCTATCTAATGCCTACTAACAATTTAACAGAATTTGTCATTTTGCAAACTCATGTGATTTTGAGCCTAGATATAATTAATTCCACACCACCTCATCTTTTAAAAGTGAATGGAAAAATATGGAGATGACGTTGAGTGCACTTAAACTGGTCCTGAACTCAAAAAAGTTCAACGGACCTTCAGTTATTGTTTCATCTTTCCATCTATTAAATCTTCTGCTCTTGTTGTTGTTTTAACTTTGGATAGTAAAACATTTTCTGCCAGTAAATCCCTTATACAGCCCACTTCCTGATTCTTGTCTGGTCATTAGCCTAGGCTTATGACATCACGCACAGCTCTCTCTCATGAGTTTGTCAGGAAGGAGGGGGGGTGAGTCATGAGAGGGCCAACGAGAGCTGCAGAGCTGGAGGTGTGCCTCTGTGAAAATCCAGGACGTAAACAGGCAGCAGCTTCAGCTGCCCACAGTTAAAATGACTGCAGCCAGACTCAGTGGAGGGAGATTTCTGCAGCTTATTTGGCAAGTACAGAATCACAGTATATATAAAATAATATGCAAAGTGGTTGGAGGGAAGCTTCAGAATGGCAAAGATGTTTTTATTACAAATTATGTGAGCAGATTTCAGTTCCTCTTTAAGCACTTAAGCCCCGGACCATTTGGTAGCTAAAGGACCAGAGGTGAATTCAGAATTTTGCACTGCGCTGCTTTAACTGTAAATTGTGCGGACATGCAATGTTGTATCCAAACAAAATTTGCGTCCTTTTCTTCCCACAAATAGAGCTTTCTTTTAATGGTATTTGATTGCCTCTGCGATTTTTATTTTTTGCGATACAAATGGAAAAAGACCGAAAATTTTGAAAAAAAAATGATATTTTCTACTTTTTGTTATAAGAAAAAATCGAATAAACTCAACTTTAGCCATACATTTAGGCCAAAATGTATTCAGCCACATGTCTTTAGTAAAAAAAAACGTCAATAAGTGTATATTTATCGGTTTGCGCAAAAGTTATAGCGTTTACAAACTAGGGTACATTTTCTGGAATTTACACAGCTTTAAATTTATGACTGCCTATCTCATTTCTTGAGGTGCTAAAATGGCAGGGCAGTACAAAACCCCCCCAAATGACCCCATTTTGGAAAGTAGACACCCCAAGGAAATTGCTGAGAGGCATGTTGAGCCCATTGAATATTTTTTTTTTGTCCCAAGTGATTGAATAATGACAAAAAAAAAAAAAAAATTACAAAAAGTTGTCACTAAATGATATATTGCTCACACATGCCATGGTTATATGTGGAATTGCACCCCAAAATACATTCTGCTGCTTCTCCTGAGTACGGGGATACCACATGTGTGGGACTTTTTAGGAGCCTAGCCACGTACGGGACCCCGGAAACCAAGCACCGCCTTCAGGATTTCTAGGCACAAATTTTTGATTTCACTCCTCACTACCTATCACAGTTTCGAAGGCCATAAAATGCCAAAATAGCAAAAAACCCCCCCAAATGACCCCATTTTGGAAAGTAGACACCCCAAGCTATTTGCTGAGAGGCATGGTGAGTATTTTACAGCTCTCATTTGTTTTTGAAAATGAAGAAAGTATTTTTTTTTTCTTTTTTCAATTTTCAAAACTTTGTGACAAAAAGCGAGATCTGCAAAATACTCACAATACCTCTCAGCAAATAGCTTGGGGTGTCGACTTTCCAAAATGGGGTCATTTGGGGGGGTTTGTGCCATCTGGGCATTCCATGGCCTCCGAAACTGTGATAGGCAGTGAGAAGTGAAATCAAAAATTTACACCCTTAGAAAGCCTGAAGGCGGTGCTTGGTTTTTGGGGTCCCGTACGCGGCTAGGCTCCCAAAAAGTCTCACACATGTGGTATCCCCGTACTCAGGAGAAGCAACAGAATGTATTTTGGGGTGTAATTCCACATATGCCCATGGCATGTTTGAGCAATATATCATTTAGTGACAACTTTGTGCAAAAAAAAAATAAAAAATAAAAAAATTGTCTTTTTTCCGCAACTTGTGTCAACATATAAAATATTCCATGGACTGGACATGCCTCTCAGTATATAGCTTGGGGTGTCTACTTTCCAAAATGGGGTCATTTGGGGGGGTTTTGAACTGTTCTGGCATTTTATACACAACATTAGGAAGCTTACATCCATTCTTCTAACCACTTGAAGACAAAGCCCTTTCTGACACTTTTTGTTTACATGAAAACATATTTTTTTTTGCAGGAAAATTATGTTGAACCCCCAAACATTATATATATTTTTAAAGCAAAGGCCCTACAGAATAAAATGGTGGGTGTTGCATTTTTTTTTTCTACACAGTATTTGCGTATTTTTCAAACGCATTTTTTGGGGAAAAAATACACTTTTTTTTATTTTAATGCACTAAAACACACTATATTGCCCAAATGTTTGATGAAATAAAAAAGATGATCTTAGGCCGAGTACATAGATACCAAACACGACATGCTTTAAAATTTCGCACAAACGCGCATTGGCGACAAACTACATACATTTTTAAAAGCCTTTAAAAGCCTTTACAGGTTACCCCGTTAGATTTACAGAGGAGGTCTACTGCTAAAATTACTGCCCTCGATCTGACCTTCGCGGTGATACCTCACATGCATGGTGCAATTGCTGTTTACATATGACGCCAGACCGACGCTTGTGTTCGCCATTGGGCAAGAGCAGGGCAGGACAGGGGTGCTTTTTTTTTTTTTTTTTTTTATTATTAATTTTGCTTTTTTATTTTATTTTTAAATTGTTCCTTCCATATTTATTTATTTTTATCATTTTTATTGTTATCTCAGGGAATGTAAATATCCCCTATGATAGCAATAGGTAATGACAGGTACTCTCTTTCTGAAAAAACTGGGGTCTAGACCCTAGATCTTTCCTCTGCCCTCAAAGCATCTGACCACACCAAGATCGGTGTGATAAAATGCTTTCGCAATTTCCCAATGGCGCTTTTTATATCCGGGGGGGGGGGGGACATTCCCTCCCACTGCTTGTAAAAGCAGTCCAGAGGCTAATTAGCCACTAGGGTTGCTTTTACATTAAAGCCGGCCGCTGGCTGAAAAGAATGATACCAAGATGATACCTAAACCCGCAGGAATCAATCTGGTATAACCATTCAAAGTCCAGCAACATACCAGTACGTTGCTGGTCCTTGTTGGACATGTATTGTAATCTTTTTTTTTCATGCAGCCAGGTGGCTGAACGAAAAAAGAGATTGATCGGTGGGTATGCCCACCATTAGAATACCGCCCTTCATCCACCCACTTCTAATGATGGGCATACATGCACCATTTATATATGCCGAAGCATGGGGGCATCCTCCCGCAAAAAAGTTATGCCGCACACACATGGTCGGACTTTTCCACGGGCAAGCCTCCGTCGGAATTTCGACCGTATGTACGTGGCATTAGGAGCAAAATCGCTCCTCCGCCCCTGCTGCCCCGGCATATTTGCTTTTTTTTTATTTTTTTTAACTGTGGTGGTGAAATCACCTCCTACAGCACTGGAGTCGCAGGGATCAGGCCTGTCTCTGCGAACGCTGCAGTTATGTGTGTTGTGTTTTGTAAGTGACAGTGATCGATCGATACTGCACTTGGGTGGCCTGGGCTGGACGGAGGGGCAAAACGCAGGTGCTAGCAGGTATCTGGGCTGATCCCGCTAACACTGCGTTTTTGGGAACCCTAAACTGCTGGGGACGCTAGTATAGATCTGATCAGATCAGATATTGATCTGTTCAGATACTATACCACTAAGGGAGGTGTATGCTTCACGCGTGGGTGTTAGCGTTACTGGCACTAACCTGACGCTGCCTGGGGTGTGACGCAGACCCTCTCTGATGCTAAAACCTAATTGATATCACCCGCCGGGCGATCAGGGGGTTAAACCTTTATTGGGTTATATACGGCGGGTGCCCTGACACTATAAAAAGCAAACTAACTAACCAGCGTCACCCGTAACACTTATATGATGATTACTGGTGAAAGGGTTAACTAGGGGCAATTAGGGGGTTAAAACCTTTATTAGATAATATATGGGGGTACCTGACGCTATAAAAACCTGCGGCGAACCTAAAAAAAATTACTGGCTACCGATCTGCATCACCGACGCTAAGACAGCGATCAGAAAAATGATCGCTTAGCGACAGTGGTGATAGGGGGTGAAAGGGTTACCTGGGGGGCGATCAAGGGGGTTAAACCTTTATTAGATATTTTATGGGGGTACCCGACGCTATAAAAACCTGCGGCGAACCAAAAAAAAAAAATACTGGCTACCGATCTGCATCACCGTCGCTAAGACATCGATCAGAAAAACGATCGCTTAGTGACAGTGGTGATAGGGGGTGAAAGGGTTACCTGGGGGGCGATCAAGGGGGTTAAACCTTTATTAGATAATTTATGGGGGTACCCGACGCTATAAAAACCTGTGGCGAACCTAAAAAAAATTACTGGGTACCGATCTGCATCACCGACGCCAAGACAGCGATCAGAAAAATGATCGCCAAGCGACGGCGGTGCTAGGGGGTGAAAGGGTTATCTGGGGGGTGATCAAGGGGTTAAACCTTTATTGGGGGGGGTTAGGGGGCTACACTGGACCTAAAACTAAATGTAGTGACACTTTTACAGTCACAAATGTCACTGATTGCAGTGATCAGTAAATAAATGGTCACTGCAATCAGTGACACTGTGACTGGGGGGTGATCTGGGGGGTGATCTGGGGGGGCGATTTATGTGCCTATGTGTGCTGGTGTTAGTGTAGTGTTAGTGCACTGACCTGTGTGTCTTCTCTTGTACGACGCTCGGTATATGTGAGCGCCGCACAGGAGATGACATCACTTCCTCCTGCTTTCTCGGTCTGTGTAAACATTACACAGACAGAGGGGGCATTTCTATTCGCCGGGAGCGATCGCGGGGGGGTGGTCGGAATCGAACGGCCGCCCCCCCATCTCGGAACGCTCCCAGACGAATTCCGACCGCTCACTGTACAGAAGGGGGGTCCGATCGGACCCCCCAACTGTACAAAGGCAATCACGTATGCTCTACGTGATTGTGCCTGTCTGTGCCATTGTGCCGACGTATATATACAGTGAGCGGTCGTTAAGTGGTTAACCACTTACGGACCACCCGCCGCAGGAATACAATTGGCTGTTTGAAGAGGGATATCGTTATGGCAGAAGCTAGCTACCATAATCCCGGTATCCTCTTCTTCAGCGGGTGGCTCCGCTACAAGATAAAAGTGGCCTCTGTGGTGGATACGCCGCAAGATCCCTTTTAATCGGCGGCGGGAGAGGGTCCCCCTCCCCTTACCGGAGCCGTTGGTAGCGGAGGAGGTGATCAGGTCTGTTCCCTTACTGGGTATGGAGACAAGTGAGG